>APFE030577385.1:1425-30645 GCA_000404065.3 Pinus taeda | reverse complement strand
TGGCATATATCCTCTTCTTTTGATGTTTCTTGATCCTTTTCTTCCTCCTCTTCATACTCTATGTAAAATAATTTCTTCTCATCACACTTATGACCTTTAGTGCATTTGCTATCATAATTTTAACAAAGCCCTTATTCTCTTTTTTCTTCCAATTGTCGTGGTGTAACCCTTGTAGGTTGTGGAAGGCTAGGAGAAACAACACTTCCATCTTTATAGCTAGGAGAGGTAGAATTCCTTGTTGCCATAGTTTTGCTTTCCACTTTGTAACAAAGCCCTTTTTCTCTTTTTTCTTCCAATTGTTGTGGTTTTGCTCTAAAGAAGGTGTTGCTCTTTGTATTCTCATAATGTGCTATAATTTCCTCCGTGAAAATTGACCACGTAACAAGTTGTTTATGAGAACAAAGCCCTTTATACCATAAAAATCGATCTTGTTCTAAATATGAATATGCAATACATACCTTTTTTAATAGTGGTACACCATGTAGATCAAAATATTTCTCCATCTGTAGTATCTAATTACTGGATCCCTTCCATCAAACTTCCTCATCTCGCCTTTTTTTAATTTTAGGAGCTCGATCTTGAAATGACTGTAACACTGTACTTTCGGATATTTATGTTCTCAAATTGTGATCTGCAGTTTCCCTCTCCATCCTCTTTCTAATGCCACCAGTCTGAACGAATTTAGATTCTCCAAGAAAGTGTTATGCACAATCTCCCAAGATGTCCTGATTATATACCTTTTCAAAAGAGCAAACTTGCATGAAGTTCCATGTGTCACTGTTTTGACCTTAGGATCTGAAAAATATATACAGGAAACTAAAGTTCGTCTTCTTTTTGTAAATTCTTACGAAATTTCAATTTGATTCTCAAAACAAAAGTTATGTCTATTTTCCCCAAGTCACCTATTTGGAATGTAATTCGGGAGTTTGCAAAAAGGCCAAATTCCTTAGATTATATTTGCACAAGTATAATGTGAAAAGCTTTGAAAATCAGACTCAAGGTTCATAACAATTTCGGTCCAAATGGTTTTTTTTTTGTAGCATCTCAAATTTCGTAGGAAAAAAGTTATAGTGCAAATTCCATGATGACCTGTTTGGAGCAGCGAAACCCTAGAATCCAAAGCACCGATACCAAATGTTATGAAACCTGCTCACCAAAAGATAGAAAAGATAGAGCAACGTCTTAGAATTCAGCCTCTTTGAGGGGCCAACTTCCTTTACATTACATAAATGAACAATTCTTGGATCATACAAATGACAAGACCTCCTTTCTATATATAGGAGTCTAAGGGGTCATAATATAATCAAAGCCGACATAACAATAATAATGTAAGGGCACAATAATAACAATAATGGGCTTCTATGGGGCACAACAATAAAAGTATGGGGACTATATGGGTACAAAAATATAATAAGGGTGTTGTACTAATAACAATGGCTTATAGATATTCTTAGATAAGTATGAGATAACTACACTTAATTCTATTGTTTACACCTGTAGGTTACATGTCAATGATATGTTTGACAAAATTCCTATCATGACTAGTAGGGGTTTGGTTGAGGCCTTATTGAGTTCATTTATTTTGATTCATTGTTTTCCTATACCTTTCTTGATTTCATGCTTTCATTCCATTCTGGGCAGCGGCCTGGGCTCTGCCCATGAAAAATTGGCTTAAATACTAAGGTTGCTAGCACAAAACATGAAAGATTGGTCCACATTTGCTGGCATGCACACCTCTGAGAGTGACTTTAAGTTTCTGATCGCTCCCTTGCCCATAACATGAGAGCGAATATGGCCTAAGAGGTCCAGAACAAAAATGGGACCCACTGATAGGCTGTCACAGTGGTTGACTTGTCTCTTGATGGTTCTGTTGATGAGGTTGGGTGACTGTATATGATGTTATGTCGATTCCACTTCCTTAAATGTAACATAGGAGGTCGAATATGATCATAGTATCCTCTCATGTCATGGTTACCCCAGTTGGAATGGTTACTTTGTGTAGGCTTAGGAGGAGGGTGTTACAATTTATATATGTATTTCCAAATTTGGGAAAAATATGAGTTTTGAGCTTCTCTTTCGGATTGGGAGACACATATGGCCTTGATTATATATTTGGTGGAGACTTCAATGCTACCTTGTATTCATGGGAGAAAAAAAGGAGGCTTTATAGTTATGGACCAATTTCAAGAAAATATGGAGGATCTGGTCAGGAAATTAAATTTGCTTGATGTTAAGCCCACCTCAAAAAAGTACACTTGAAGCAATCAAAGAATGGGCCCTAGCCCTATCACTTCTTGTTTATATCATTTTTTAGTGGCCAATTTTTTTTGGCTTAAGAACTTTTGTTTACTTCCAAAATTCTACCTTGGTGTAGCTCGGATCATAGTCCTATCTCATTGGAAATTGTTGAGAGTTGTGTTTGTCAGAAAACGTAACTAGTTTTGGTATGAAGTAAATGTAATCAAATCATTATGTATACTTTCTATTACAAGAAAAAGAATAAATAAAAATATTATTTTCGAGCACGAGTTTCATGCTCCAGTTTGATGGTCATCTAGGTAAAGCATGTTCTTCATGCTTCTAGGTTTTTTCATGTCAAAATAATATTTTTCTTGAGTTAAGAGAGTCAATGTCATGTTTGTAAGACCCATATGGAAAAGTTTTACTAGGTAAAAGAATTTGTTTTGAGTTAAGAGAAACAAAATAAGCCCCCTAACACAAGTCAGCCCTGCCAAACATAAGTGGGCCAGAAAGGGTTATTCAATCTCCACAATGAGTATTAATAGAAGTTGTTTTACCTCATTTGGAACCAAGTTCGATCTAAGGTGAAAATTCCAAGAAGGAAGACGAGAAAGGGAAGGAGGAGAGGAGCTAAATCTAGGAAGAAGGAAAATTGAGTTTTTGGTCAAGGTTTTCCCTAGGTTTCTCTCACACGTGACAATATTTTGATCTTTTATAGGATCTAAAGTTACAGACCTACTGTACGTTTGAAATATTGAAGTTGAGGGCTGAAAGTCTAAGTTTGGTGAAATTCTAGAAGGGTTTGACTCTTATTGATGTGGATGGACTTTGACCTAATTGGAAGGGCTTCTTGGAGGGCTGAATTGGTGTTGGAAGATGATTTGGTCTTGTTTTTCTCATTTGAAGCTAATTTTATAAGAAGACAAGAGATCTTTTTGGGTTTTCCCCTTGGAGGGGTTGTGCCATGGCTTAGGGCCTGATTTCTATGTCCATTGTATAATATATATTTAATATTATATTATATATATATATATATAATATATAATATTTTTATTATATATATATATATATTATATATATAATATATAATATATATATTTGTTTGATGAAAATATCTAATAAAGATGCATACGGAGATAAATAAAGTTCATAAGAAAATATTAAGGAATAAGGAAAAATTGAATTAATAGCTGCCTTACTACATTCCACAATAGTTTTTACAGTCCCATGCACTTTGGTTTTTTCCCAATTTGGATTAGATATATGGTATTTAACAATCTTGTTAAAAATGTTTAGCGGTAGTGGACCATAGGTAGTCCAGTAACTGTATGGAAGAAGAAAATTAAACTTCTCAAAGAAGTAATGGGAAATTGGGCTAAGGATTAAAAGAAGAATCTACTTGCTTCAATTTCCCTTATCCAAAGCACTTTCGATGCTATTTAGACAAATTTAGAGTGTGGTCCTATCTCCCAAGAGCTTCTCATGCAAGAAACAAACTGAATTTGATTTATACTATAATGCTGAAAGAAGAAGAAGAGTGGTGGAGGATTAAATCTCATAGCCTTTGGCTTCAAGCAGGGGACACAAATTCCAAATTCTTTCATAATCAAGAAAAAAAATTGAATTTCAAAAAATAATATTAGATAAATCACAACTAGAGGGAAACAAATTGAATAATTCTCCAAAATCTAGGCCAAATTGATCAAACTCTATAGTGAGCTTTCTAATGTTCCTTATCGTGCAAAAGAAGAATCATAGTGCTACATGCTGGAGCATATCCCTAAACTGATATCTCAGGAGGATAATCTCTTTTTATTAAAAGAGATCACAGAAGAACAGATTAAAAAAGAAACATTTTCATGCAGCCCTGACAAAGGCACAATGGATTTTCAACACATTTTTATCAACATTACCGACAATTTGTAAAATTTTACTTCTAGCAAATGGTGGATTATTTCTTTAAGCACAATTGAATTGGAGGGAGTATCAACTCTTCCGATTTGGCTTTGATCCCCAAGGAATTAAATCCCTCATATTTTGTCCAGTTTAGGCCTATTTTTCTTTGTAGTGTTTCTTATGAAGGTGTTTGTAATATTTTGGCAATAAGGCTCAAGTTTGAGTCTTCTAAAAATGATCTATAAAAATCAAGTAGGTTGTTTTCATCAAATAGTATCTTTGAAAAAATTATCTTGGTTCAAGAAGATATACATTATATCCGGGAAATAAGTGATAATGGAATGGTGATAAGGTTGAGAATGGAAAATTCCTTTGTTCGAGTCCAAGATGGTTTTGTTTTAAGGTAATGCCAAGATTTGGATTTGATAACAAGTTTATACTCTAGGTCTCTCTCTATGTTTCAGCCCCTTGGATCTCGCCCTTGGAAAATGAGATACCTACA
This sequence comes from Pinus taeda, assembly GCA_000404065.3. Classification (NCBI taxonomy): domain Eukaryota; kingdom Viridiplantae; phylum Streptophyta; class Pinopsida; order Pinales; family Pinaceae; genus Pinus; species Pinus taeda. Next base: position 26,006 of record APFE030577385.1, on the reverse strand, counting down.
AGATTATTCAATGCCTCAAGGGGTTTTCATCAAGGATTACCCCTCCCTCCCTTTGTTTATATTCTAATGGTAGAATCTCTTAGTAGGCACCTAGATTTTGAGAGGCAGGGTGACAGGATCCTCGGAATTTGGTATACAAGAGGAATTAGGAACATAGACCATTCTCAATATGTAATTGATACTCTTTTTTTGGGAGGCTCTTTAACTATTATTTCTAGGATATTCAAGATAGTTCTTGATCACATTCTTAAGGTCTCTAGTGTTATGATAAACTCTAGGAAGTCACAAATCTATTCTTGGAATATTAGTTTTAGGAAGAAAAATCAAATAATAAGAATCTTAGGATTTCACTTAGTGGAATCCTGGAAGGAATGTACATATTTTTGCATTCCTATTTGTTTAAAAAATCATTCCTCTTAAACTGGGGAAAGTAACATCAATACATTCAAGGAAAAGTTTTCTCATTGGGGTGTCCATTGGATCAATTCAGTGGGAAAACTAGTTTTGATAAAGTTTCTTCTTTAGCCCTCTCTCTCTCTACTAGGTCTTTACTTTGCTCTCTCCACATGGTATCCTATTGAGAATTGTGAAGGAAATTTCTAAATTTCTATGGGAGGAGGTAAATCCAACACAAATAAATTCCATTTAGGTATATGGGCCATGGTTTTTTAGCCCAAATCTCACAGTGGAATGGGTATTAGAGGCCCGCTCCTTATGGACGATTCCATTGGAGTAAAAATGGTCTAGAGGTTTTTTATTTCCAAAAGAAGAATGGTAGAACGAGTTCTTGTGCTAAAAAATTTCTTTGGACATGCTATCTACTTAGACTCACTTTAAGTGCATCTACAAGTCTCATCTGTATGGAAAATTTTCATGGTCTCTACCTACCTCATTAATTCAAAACTTTTTTGGAAGCTTAGTAATCGAATAAGTATCAATTTAAGTTTAATAGGATAATGAATAGAACCACTTGAGAAGGATTGAGAAATTTGGCCACTGAGGGAGGCATTTCCACAAATGAAAATTTACCCTTGTTGATATCTCAAGTTAGGATTGTGAAGGTAAATGGGACCACTAGAATTTATAACTCATTCCCCATGACTTGAAGTATATAATCCCAAGACTCTTTGGTCACCTCTCTAGCTACACCCATGGAATCATGATGAAGCAGATGAGAGAGGTTGGAAATCTTTAGTATATATTTTTCTAGAGGGGTATTCTTCCCTTAAATTTCCCCAAAGCGCTTACCCTAAATCACTCTACTAGTTGAAAGTATGGGTTTCTAATAGGCTCCCTAAAATTAACTCCTTTTATTGGCTACTAGTTCATAAGAAAAGAAAAGAGCCAATTCACCATATTTTTTTGGATCACCCCTTTTTCAAGGAAGTATGATTTCATTCTTGGCCCCTCTTTCAAGAATTCTAATATGGCCTAGGTCGATATTTCATCTCTTATCTTCCAAACTTTGCACTACTTGTTATATTCTCTGAGAAGCCCCTCTTTAAGAAAATTTGGGAAGAATTTTCTAAATTCATCTATTTGAAAGTATGGCTTGCAATAAATAATTATATTTCAACAATTCTCAATTTCTCCCTCAATTGGTAACACTAAAAGATATGCATTTGTGCTATGAGTTCTGGCCCTAAAAACTTAGTAAATATCTACCTCTATAAAGGTTGGATCCTATTTAAACCACTTGGATTTCAAATTTTATTTTTAATTTTGTTAGATCTCAGATCTTAAGGATCATTAAATGGCCAAATAGAGAGGTATGGAAACCTTGTCTCTCATGGTTGGAATTCAAACAATGGATGCAAGCTTATTCTTGTTTCATACATAGATTTTATGGTGCATGAAAAAGGAATATAGGGGTTGCATGATCCATATTGGATCATTATATTGTTTATCACCCATATAAATTATTTTAGAGTGGAAAATGTGGAGGAATCAACTCAAAGGACCAATTTTATTGGTGGGACCCAGTTTAGAAAATTAGGGTCTGAAACCTTTCGAGAGCACTTTTAAGCATAAAATGATGTTTTTTGGGGTTAAAACTTTACTACTTAACATTGTGCCTCCTTTTCATATTCTTCACATAAATTTATTTCTAATAGTGCAAGAATTTATTCAATAAGAGTTCGCATGAAAAAGTTATGCCACTCAAAAGTTTACCTTCCTGTTTTGTCTATCATAATTTGAGAGGATGCCACATTAGCCCCCATAAATCAAGGAAAAGGGGCTAGAAATGTGATCATGGTGAAGAAGAATATATAAGAATCCATATTTTAAATTCATTGAGTTGAGGGAGTCAAACCTAACCACTAGTTGGCTATCGAGTTATGTTATAACTAAGCAACTGGGAGGAAATGGGGTTCCATTGTTTTTTAGTGCATTTGTTCCATAGATGAGTAGAGTAGCCAAGAGGGATAGGGAGAGAGAACACAAAGTGGATTTGTGCATTGTAGTATCCAATGAGCCACAAGCCTTAATTCTTTTTACTCACCACCATTTTCTATTTAGAGAAAGAGAGTACAACAACCTCATCTTCTAGCTAAGTTTTCTCGAGAAAGGGTTTCCTATGTTATATCTTATGTTAAATCATGGTTGTGATTTTTTTAATTGTTTTCTATTTTTCGCATAATCATAATCGGATGCATATGCAATAAATAATAATTCTAGAAATCTAAATATATGTAAACCATCATAGAGTTGATTTCATATTGTTTAGGTATAATTTTATTAAATCTATTGTGATGAACTATCGAGTGATATCCAAAATAGTTTACAAATCATATTGGTATTAGAGTGAATATTTGCGAGGAATCTAGATCGACTAAGAAGAAATTCATAAAACCCATCCATGACTGACAAACATGTGAATAATCATCGTGATTCTACAACATAGAGGTTTTCATGGCTAGAAGCACAAGTTGTAGATATTAGCCATAATTTGAATCTCCTCATGTCAACTTTGAGTAATAAGATTAGGATATTTGTGTTAAGAAATTTATTGCAGAGAGATAAATTATTACTGATATTTACTGAGATTTACATAGAGGAATAATAAAATAACCAGCAACAATACACACAATATTTATCTAGGAAAACCCCATGGCCACTTATTTGAGCAACTAGATTGAAAGTAACTCAGTCGCGAATGAGAAGATATCTTGTATGTCAGTGTAGAAGGAGGTGAAGATGAGTAGCCTTCAACAATAGGAAGAGAAATAAATGGCCAAACTCTTATATATAAAGATATAGGTCAACAAGACAAATATTGATGCTCGATTTGACTCAATATTGCAGGAAAATCTCATTACAACAACACTAGTCAAAAAAATTGATTGTGATTTCGTGATCATCCAAGCCCATATCCATTGGGATAGGTAAATAAGGATGAAAAATTTAGAGGTAATGGAACAATGCAAAATTATATTTACTCTCAATGTTGATTTTATTGATGAAGTAGAACTAGATGTAGTTCCCCTTTATGTATCTGGGGTGGTGTTTAGAAGTCCATACATATACATGTGAGATGCAATATTCACATGAAGAGCTAACTAATATTGTCTCATCAAGGATGGAAAATCATTCATCATAAATGTGCACAAGGGAAAGTAAAAATTTTTGCTAATAAGTGTCAACGAAGCAAAGAAACTAATTAGTTTTATTGAGAAGTTTGTTATATTGTTTTTAACGGAGAATCAATTTGTAGAAGAGTTAGTAAGAGAAAATGCATCTATGGAGGGGTGTAGTAAGGAACAAAAGCAATAACTAGAAGAGTTCCCATAAGCATACATGGATGTGTTCTAGGAGCCTAAAGGGTTACTGTTAGAGGAGCTAGTTGGCTTATTTCACTAGCTCAAGTCGAGTTGATAAACATACATTATAACAAAAAATTTCATAATAAGTTAAATAATTTCAGACTAATTATGGTGTCTGGTCAGATAGTTAGACTGTTGTAACTATCCCGACAATCTATATATATCAGTATGTATATCCATGTATTGGTTCTGATTTGGCTAATAAGAGATAATATAACAAAGTTCTTTTACTGGTTCTCCATTACTATACCTTTGTATGTTATGCTTGTTATGTGATTAGACGTTTTCTTTAATATTGGTAACTATGCTCACTTTTCCCTAGATTACAAAATTGAATCTGTTGTTGGTAGTTAGAACTCGAGTCACAAAAATATGCAAGCATACATTTTAACATTGGAGGAGATATAATTATGGTAGGAGACAAAAATCAATAATTATCTGAAGAACTATGTGTGGAGAAATTGACTATCAATAGTAGAAGCTAGAGCCAATTTCTTCATAGAAGTGCATGAGCAATTTATCAAAGGTGCCCCGATAGAGATCAAGAAATTCCTTGACCAAGTCACCCATGAAAAAACCTCAGAAATAAACTGATGCCTGACTTATGTTGAACCTATCAAACAGTGGTCAAACAAATCTGGATGAGTGGGTTGAATCAATTCTGGACAAGTTTTATGAAGAACAACCAATGGAACATCGAACTTCTGTTGAACATGTTATTACCAGATTCCTAGACAATTTTCATAACAACTTCTTCTCCATGATTCCTACCCTTTTACATAAGTTTCTTCTTGAAAAGGGCACATGACATATTGTTGAGTATCGACCCCCATTACAGACTCCAGCTAATATGAACTAGTGAAAGGAGCATACTGACTGGCACAACTTTTTTATTGCCCAGTGCAAAGACAAAAAATAAGCATGGGATTACTTTTTAAGAAAATAAACATGGTTGGTGGGCACTCCTTTGTAAACCAAAAATAATTCGGGTTGGCATGGGGTGGTAACGGATTGTGAGAAATAAAGAAGGAAAAAGGAAAAAAGAGTAAATTTGGAGAACCACATATAAATCATAAAAATGGAAGGAAGAAGGTTGACTTCCATAAAGAAGAAACAAGAAAGTAATTGACAAAATAGTGACTGAAATTATAAGAATTTGACTGACATATATAAAATAGCAAGGGACAAGAGACAACAATGATGAGAACAAATAAGAGAACAAGAAGAATAGAGGAAAATAATGAAGAATCAAGAGCATGAGAGCGAAGATGCATGATACTCCTAGGATGAGTTGAGAGGCATAGCACCGCTTCCTCCAGTAAAGAATAATGGTCTATTTATAAGCCCAAGAGAACAAGTAGAGACTATGGAAATTGATGAATTTGGACCAGCAATAAGAAGAATCCGACTATAGCAATGGTAAGTCACCCTATTCGAGAATTCCTTCAGCATACATCACAAGATTATTCAGACATACCTACATTCTGGCATAATGAATAATAACAAAGAAACCACATAGAAATTGAAAATAATGATAAATGAAAGGTGGGTAGGTTGTCTATTCTATTCCTTCCAAGTAATGTAGTTGGTTCAAATTCCTTCCTCCATTGTATATCGAAACTGCTATAGATGGGAATCAATGCTTGTTGGTGTAATCCTGGTTATCTGAGAGAAATGATATCAAAGGGTATGGTTTATAGGAAATAAAATCTAGTTTGAAGTCTCAATGTAGGATTCCAATTGGACATCTCAAAGTAGAAAAATTATTAATGAGAATTCTCTCCCATACAATTGAGCAGTGAGGACAAACGACTTCTCTCCTGTCCTTATCCTTCGAGCAACTTCACTCCTCTCCTTATCCATCAAGCGACTTCGCTCATCTCCTTATCTATTGAGTGGCTTCACTCCTCTCCTTATCTGTTGAGGAAGGTTTTGTTACTAACTTGTTCACTTGCATTTTAGGTAATTTATTTGGATTCAAGGTCCTATGGGCTCTATGTTTGGAAGATTTGTGGATTCCCTTTGGTGGGTTTCCATTACAAGCATTGAGCCCCAACATGTGAGGTTTCCCCTTATTTTCACCCTCGATTATATGCCCTGCATTCTCAAGGAGGAGGAAATCGAAGTATTGACATAGAAATAATAGTAACAATGAAATCTAGTTGACGAGGAGGAGTTGGATTAATTAGTCAATGAGGCCTTAGTTTTTCCAAGTAGGAGTGGTTATATCATTAAATATGTGATTATGCACTACTCAACGAATACCTCAAAAACATATGCATAGCTAAGTAAGCTTGCATTGATTCAAATAAATTAACAAAGAAATTCTCCACCATTTGAATCAGGGTGGTTTCTATTGGGCGCGAGATCCCCCAAGGGTTGCTTTTAGGCTAAGAGTCTAGATTTTGGTCCAATTTTTTAATTCCAATGTAAGGAATCTACATTTTGTGGGCACAGAGTGCGTAGTTGTTAAAGAGTCATAGGGTTGTCCGCCCTTATTTTGATAATGTAATGTCGGTTGTAGAAGATCTACCCATGGTCCGCAGACCATGGGATTGTATAAATAAAGTGAATCTATAAGTAGTTAAGGCATCAATCAATCAATGAATGGAATTAATGACGAAGAATTGAGTCATAGCCTTGGAGTAGAAGTCTAAGTTTTAGGGTCGTAGCACAGGTAGAGGCTCTGCAGTTGAGTGCACAGAGGCCTAGTAGTCTGCAGCTGAGTGCACAGACCCCTACAACTGAGTGCGCAGGGTGAGTCAAGTCTATAATCATCTGGAAGTATTAATAAAGTGAAGTTTGTATCATTTCTGCATATTTATTTCCTGTTTATGTATTTATTATATTGGGTTTGAATTTCACTTCTCATACTTGTATGACGCGTGAATGTGTATAACTGTATTGGTTAAGTGAACGCAAGATAGAATATCTATTTATGCAAAGATAATTATGATCTATCAATAATATAAGTAGGATACTTAGTCTAGTTTGGGAAATAGCACAGTTCGTTGCCCTAGCAGCACAAAAGCATCTCAGCCCTTGGTTAGGGCTGCACGGAAGCTGATTGTAATAGATCGTGAAGGTACTGAAGGGTGGAATAGAGTGCGAAGAAACCTATGTGAAGGCAGGTGTAGTTGAAATAAAATGACATCACAACCATCTCAAGGGTGTGGAAACTTTGTTGCAACATCCCCCCATACTGCTGCGGGTGAGACTTTAGTCCACGCTCCGTGGGCTGATGCTGAAAGGGCCAGTAGTGTAGGGATTTTTTTGGTTACCTAACATTAAACCTGGGTTAGGCACCCATAAGACAACAAATGGTTCCATTGCCAAGACCAAAATATACATGAGAGATGTGTGATGTCATATCACTGGAATCCAACTAAGAAAGAAATCGAAGGTTGGTTGGACAAAAGAATTCATGAGTTTGCAGCGCAGGAGAATAGAAACCCATGACTGTCAAAAGAACAGTAGCTAGAAAACTACCTCTATACGGAGATCTAGGAAATCTTTTTCTTGTCCTTCCCTACTGAGCTATATGAGTGGATCACGAAGCTAGAAAATAGCCAAGGAAGGTGGAAGCTTGCTGGTCCTATTGTGTGGACCCCAGAGCTAGTGTGAAGGTTGGAAGCATTGGAGGACAAGATCACGTGCGTCATCGATGATTGGCTCGATAGCATTATAGGAGGATTTTTTATTGATTTTGTAGTTGACACCTCAGTTAGCTATAGCAAGGCAGAGTGATGCTTTCTCAAAGGACTGTGAGGTAAGTACGTAAAATATTCAAATACTTGGATTAAAATGTTGTTGTGTGAAAAGCAGGGTATGTATTTATCTTGATGTTTGGGGCTATGCGAAGTGGAAAGGTTCACAAGAAAGAAGCAAATAAGGGTCTAGAAAATAGCCCCTTGATTTCACCTCCATGAGGGGACGAGGAAGAGCTCGCGAAGGTCTCTCTACGAAGTGCTATTCATCTAATAGGACAAAGAATTTCGCAAATCCCACCTCTGCCCACACCACCATCGGCTTCACTGCCATCACCTCCATCTTCACCCATACCAACTCCACCACCATCGTGATTCAGTATGGAAAACATAGTGAAGTTTCATGTGTTCAAAGGTATGGGAAATGAGGATCCGGACCAATTCTGGTTCATTGTAAGGGCTGTATGGGAAGTGAAAGGTGTTATATATGACCATATAAAGAAAGTAACACTAGTTAGCACCTTACAAGATTGCATGCTAACCTGGTATATTAAGTAATCCAACAATAACCCAAATGCAAGAGTCACAGATTTCTAAATAGCGCTAAATAGAGAATTCAGCAGGCCTAAATCTGAAGCACTGTTAATTGTGGGATTCAATGAGATCATGATGCTACTAGGTGAGACTCTGTGGGGGATGGATCAAGAGGCTGAAATATATGATTTGCGAAGCCAAAATGAATCTGATGGATGGGAAACATTGTGAGTGGTTTGTATCTTCGCTACTACCACACTTAAGGAGTGCGCTATCTCAGTAAAAGATAAAAACTCAGGTAGAGGCTCTAGAGATTGGTATGAGGCTACATGAGACTTCGATGTAGGATCCTAACCTAATAGTTCAATAGATCCATGCGCAGCTAAAGAATTTGTGCCTTGAGATGTAAAGCTTGAAGTAGGATAGGACGGTTCGACCAGAAGTGCACGAAGAAGTATGGTGCGTAAAATGCAAGAGTTAGGGTCATGAAAAAAGCCACTGCCTAGTCTTTACAAATTACCTCGCAGGAGGAGGACTGATGCCTTTAAGGCCGGAAGCTCAAGCAGGAGCTAGCGCGATGCTTGCTCTGTGGTGTGCTATCTGTCAAATAGCAGGAAAACATGCCATGGATAACTGCCACCTATTACATAAGTACACGCAAAATTCGCAAGAGTTGTTCTACAACTTTAGTATGTCGGTGGGACATGATGAGCATACTTGTAGAAGCTATGAATTGATGATGGATAGAACTCCCACCTACAGGGTTTAGGATGAAACATGGCCCCTTGAATAGAATGCAAGAATGGCGTGGACAAGATTTCATGGGTGTGGATGAGGCTGAGGTGGAGGATGACTTGGTAGAGGTCGCAGATAGTTGATTTGCTACAATTGTGGAGGCACATGACACTATGGCCATGATTGCACTAATCCAATGTGCCCGTTGTGCAAGTATTGTACGTTGTTTGATCATGAGATAGAATATTGTCCTACATTGATAGCTAGGATATGTGACAAAGGAGTGTTACTGCCTCCCTCGACTCAGAACCTATAGATGATGAGGTATGAACCACATGAGGAAGATCTGAATGTAAACATTGTGCTCAAAAGTGGAATCGAAATGGGGGATGACAAAGGAAAACAACCATAAGATAGTACGTGGCTTCGCAAAGCCTCGATGAAAGAGGAAGATTTTTATTTGGAGCGCACTCAGGAAACCTTCATGGAAGATAAGAAGAGCTTCACTGAGGCCTCCACGTCAGGAAGCAAGAATAAGCTTGAGCTAGAGATGGACCCATCCATGCTCACATCTTTCCTGGAAACATGTATGGAGTTATTGCATGATAGTAAGGTTGTGAAAGGGTTACAAGAACTTATCAATAGGTGTTCTGGGACTGCACCAGGTGAACCATATGTAGTCCACAAGATTGGAAATCATAAGAAAAGGACAAGATGAGAAATGAGAATCACTACGCAAATCAGAGAATATCAGATGGATAAAGTCATTTTAGATTTGGGATTAGATGTGAATGTTCTACCAAAACAGACATGTGAGCGAACGGGGCGACCTATGCTCCAATGGTATCGAATTCAGCTAATGATAGAAAATTAGCAGAAAATCATACCCATGTGGTGATTACAGGGAATAACTGTGGATATTGAGGGACCGAGCGTGCTGGAAAATTTCGAGGTGATAGAGATTATTGATGACAATAATCCCTACCCTGCGCTCCTAGGAATTGACTGGGCCATTGATATGAATGGGGTAATCAATATGAAGAAGTGGAAAATGATCTTTGAGAAGAAGTCACTACGCGTAATAATACCCTTGGACCCTACTGAAGGATCGAGCTATACAGAGCCAGTCTATGACTATGAAAGTTATGATGATCTGGACTGTATCTATAAGATAATATCGTAAGATCAAGATTGGGTAAATCCCACTGCAGATGGATGGATCACATGGGAACATGAGAATTCATGTACTTTGTATTCCAATGAAGAAATAGAACGATGGCAGAATTGGTTACACGAAGTAACTATGCTAAATTGCGATATGATGACCAGGTCACTGTGCAACGTGTTGACATAAGGGATCTGCCTACTTATGATGGTCTAAATGAAGTAAATACCTTATTGGATGCATTTGAAAGGGAAGTGCCAAAAAAGCAACACTTCCAGGCCTTGGACTAGGTACTACGTGCTACGCCCGCGAGATGGTGGGGTACACACAAAGGGAGTTTTGATGATTGGTGCGAATGTAGGAGAATGATGAGCGTATGATTTCAGAAGCCTAAGATACAACTGACAGACAAGTATGATGGACAGGATGACCTACGCGTGCATCTGACCAAGTGGATGTTGGCCTATGGAGAAGAGCCCCAACATACGTAGAGGCACATGTACTTCGCGCTAAAATACCTAGTCAATAAGCATGTGTTGGGGGGGGAGGGGATTTGTGGATGGCTCTTAATGTTGGGAAGAAATTATGTAGGGAGAGAAACCACCCAAGATATTCTATGCGTAGGGTTGTGGTGGCCAACCCTTCATTAGGATTCAAAAGCATATTGCAAGGCATGTGATGTATGTCAGCAAACAGGAAGGCCATCCTGGGGGGATGAAATACCTTTGAATCCACAAATGGCGTTGCAACCTTTCGAAAAATGGGCAATATATTTTGTAGGACCCATAAAACCTTAAGGACAGACAAGTGCGAGGTATATTATCACTACAACAAAGTAATTGACTCATTGGGCAAAAGTGCAGCCAATTAAGGATTGCACGGATGTGACTACCGCAAAGTTCCTGTTTGAACATGTACTGACGTGATTTGAATGTTCGAAGGTCTTGATGAGTGATCATGGTATACATTTCCTGAACAAAAAGATCAGTGCGCTAACGGAAGAGTTTAAGGTGTATCACCAGAATAGCACATTGTATCACCCATAGGCTAACGGGACAGTAGAAGCATTCAATAAAGTACTAGAAAATGCGTTGACCAAGGTATGCAATGCACAACGAAGTGATTGGGAGCTATGCATACCAGCAGTGTTATGGGCTTATCGGATGACATGCAAGAAGCTGATGGGACAAACACCTTTTAGGCTTGTCTATGGAGTAGAAGCCATAATGCCTATGGAATACATTGTGCCTAGTCTGCGCATAGCAATGCTCACAAGTATGATGGATCACAGAGCCCGGGAGGAGAGGCTCGCACAGTTGGATGAGCTCGAAGAAGAACGATTTTGGTTGTATTTCACCAATAGGTCCAAAAGGAGCTTGAAAATGCATTTGTTTACTGACACATCAAGCTGCACCCATTCAAGGTAAATGATATAATTTTGTTGTATGATAGTAATTTTGTTAAATTGCCCAGAAAATTTAGGATGCACTGGTTAGGACCGTATGTTATTAAGGATATTACCGATGATGGTGCAGTCTAGTTGGTTAAGCTGAATGGAGAACCCTTCCCAGGAAAGGTGAATGGCAGTCATCTGAAGCAATACATAGGTGGCCCGACCATCTAACTAGCTGACAAAAGCACAGTCTTAGTGCTCCAGGAAACTTAAAGGAGGTGAGGACTATAAACTACTCTACTCAGGTACTGCGCTATGTCAGGACTGCGCACAATAAAAAAGTGTCACAGGGTCTGTGACAGTGCAAAGACAGTTGCGCTGGTGTGCAGGCCTATGGGAAAGTGACCGTTAAAGTCACTATTCACAATTTGATGCTTGGTTTGAGGCCAAATGGAGCGGGTGGTAGGCATTTAAGGCAAACTTTATGGGCTATATTGTTGAAAATCTACCACCAATCTAGCATTAATGGATTGAATGTGGGGGGAATGGTCAAATTTAAATTCAAAAGGTGCTATAAATTACAAGTGGATGTCCAACAAACAACACTTACCATTTTGAGAACTGAGTTGTTGCGCTATCAACTGTGTACGGACCTTTCGAACTTTGAGGCTTTGAGAGCAAGCTCAGTATTTGACACATTTCCGAAGGAGATGTAGGACCTCCTAACCAGAATGATGTTAGCACCCGAAGAAGCCATGGACACAGGAGTAGTGATAGCCAATGAATCTGTGCAAGAAATTATGGAAGTGGAAGCACCAGAGAGCGCCAGAATAATTGTTGAGATCCCTAAATTAGCGCGCAAGCTGAGACCTAAGAAGGATAAGTAGGCCATGATACTGGTGCGCGTCTCGCCCATAAATCTACTAAGGGCCAAGCTCACACTGGAGGAAAAAAGGAAGGCCATTAATCTAGAGGCTGATGGGGAGGAAGCATTTGAAGAAATCCTGGTGGAGGAGGAGGATGCAGATATGGAGGTCGAAACCTAGGATGAATACCATATCACCAGGCTGCTGGCATATGTTCCTCCATAGAAGGGTAAAGCCAAGGTTCCAAAGGAGACAGATGAGAGAAAGAGCTCTCTACAAACCTCGTTGCTACCTGACGACATTATTTTTGAGGGACCGCACTTGGGGCGGGTTCCTGTGTTGAAATTTAAAGATTGGGACCTCTCAGAACACGATAAGTTCCCGCATTTAACGATTGCAGAGCTAATACGCTAGAAGATAGACATGCTAGCTGGGACGATTGAGTTAGAGTCATGAAAATGGCTCAAAGGTGTCAAGAAAGCAGGGTTGCTAAACCTCCTCTAGGTGCCGCACTACCCCTGTGCCCCAATGACTGTATTCGTCATCAGGTAGTTTCTCTGCTTGGTGCATGATGTGTGCTTGTGGCTGGAGGAGCCCATCCCCATCATAGAACATTTGATTCACTAGATTACGTGACCCCCTTGCTCAAGGGAGGACCCAACAAACATTTCAGAGGTAAAATGTGGCAAATTGGCCCTTGTAGAGGCAATGAAAAAGAAATCTAAGTTGGAGAGAAGAAGAGAGGGTATGCCATCTCTAGCATCAACAACCTTGTGGTCAAGGTCACAACATAGATATTGGCAAGAAAGGTGATGCAGAAGTGTCATGTGGATGAGGTTTTCGTGCCAGTGGTTGCACTAGCGGCGCAATGTGTAGAAGGGGTCTAGTTCAACTGGGGGAACTATCTATGCAGAGAGTTCCTTGCGAATTGTCTTGAGGCACAGGAGCAGGGAAAAATGTTTCACTATGCATGGCTCATATTTTCGATCATACTGGTGGCATGGGAGCTGCCTGAAGATAGCCAGTTCCCTTCGATCACACCGGAACTTCCAGAGGTAGCGAAGTACATTTCGATGTGGGTGACCAGGGACACGTAGAGGATAAGGGAGAGAAAGATATTTTGGGTGTTAATTTGAATGAACATCTGGATGGGGATCAATCGCAAGCCACGGTTATTGCCCACAATCTACAATAGTTTGTAGAGCTTTGTAGAGTTCAAAGCCGATTTAAACCATGTCTTCATCAGGGCGCGGAAGGACCCTATGAAGACGTGGCATGGTTTATTGTACTTGGCGACTGATGATGCGATATTCATAGTCCTTGAGTCTTGACCGTCGAAGTGGCATGCTCTAGCTGACTCTATGGTGGAAGCAGAGAATTCTGCCATGCAGCAGAAGAAGGAAGAGACAAAAATTTAGATGGAAAACCTCATGGAAAAGCGTAGGATAGAAGAAGCGGTGGCTAAGGCACAGGCAGCGTGCGACGTTGGTAGAGCAACAACAAAAAATGGGAGAAGAAGAGCGTGAAGGGAAGAAATCACCGTTGTGCAAACCAGAGATAGACACTGAACAAGAATGCACAGATCCACAGACAATGGCCACCTAGCTAAAATGTCCGCGACTATGAGAGCAGGTAGGGTTGCGAAAGAAAATAAAGGCCTTGAAGACATCTTTTGACCCTATCACCCTCACTAAAGGGGAATTACATGATATCGGCAAAATGGTGAGGGATGTCACTGTAGAGGCCCTCCAGTAGTTTGAGGAACAATACAAGTTGGTACTGTGGGCTCTCCAGGCAAAAATACAGGAGTTGCAGGTGCTCACTCCACAAGCTAGCACGGTGTCCACCAGTCTCACAGTCGACATTTTAGTTGCTGAAGAAATGTTGTGCGCCAGGGCGACCAACATAATAGTGCTACTAGATGGAGCACTCATTATAGAGAATGTGGTCTAAAGGCCTACAGTTAGCAGTTTGAAAGGGGTCAGATTAAACATGGTTGTGCTCCCTCAGGAGACGCTCTATCTCTTGCAGGATGGAGTCACTACAGAACTTTGGGCTAATGAGAGTCACACTCTATAGTTTATGAGTGAGCAACTCATTAACATTGAGTAGTTGAGCTTGCAGCGCAATGAGGTAGTGAAGCAAAACAAACAGATAATGCAAGCTATGGAGGAAGCTTGCCAAATGGTCCTAGAATTGGCCATTCAAGCATAGAAACTAGTGGAGGCATGCGTCCATAAGTTAGGCACAAGGGTGCGCGACATAAGAGCAGAAATGGTCAGGGTTCAGTTGGAACTAAACCTTTAGATAGTGAAACTATAGTTGAAGGCTCAGCCTTCAACTCCACCGAAGGGCATGAACAACGTACCACCGTGGTCACAACAGAAATGGCGGCAGTTGACAGTGCAGTGACAGACTGCGTGAAGTTGTTCGAACAGTCGTTCAAGGTCCTAACCGCCCTACAGGAGGACTCAAACATAGAGTGCCTAGATACAGAGGCACGTGAGTTGTAACAAAACTACGATGAGGTAAAAGGGACCACGCAGATGGTTTCCCTTACATAGAGGCTTGCAAGGATGTAGCAGGAAAAGGTGATCAAGGAATAGGTGGATGTCGTTCAACATAAGGAGGTAGTCTTGAAAGCACACCTATATCCATGGATTGATGAGGCTTATATAATTATAGCCTCCAATGAAGCAAAGATCATGCAACTGCAAGTAACTCAGGAGAGGATTTAGGGCAGCTGTTCAACAACAATGGTCATCAAACAACATGTAGAGGAAGTTCAGCAGGCAGTCACTCAGTGTACCGCTGAACTTGCAGCAATCCAAATAGAGCTGGGAGATCTTCAAACTAAGATATTCGCACCTGAAGAGTGACTCAAGGGTGAGTCATAATGTTTGTGTTGGGGTGCTATTGGGAAGGGGATCCCCCAAGGGTAGTTTTGGGGCTAAGAGCCTAGATTTTGGTCCAATTTTGTAATTCCAATGTAAAGACTTCACATTTTGTGGGCATGAAGTGCGTAGTTGTTAAAGAGTCATAGGTTTGTTCGCCCTTATTTTGATAATGTAATGTCAGCTGTAGAAGATCTACCCATGGTCCACAGACCATGGGATTGTATAAATAGAGTGAAGCTCTAAGTAGTTAAGGCATCAACCAAGCGATGAATGGAATCAATGACAAAGAATTGAGTCATATACTTGGAGTAGAAGTATAAGTTTTAGGGTTGTAGCATAGGTAGAGGCTCTATAACTGAGTGTGCATAGGCCTAGTAGTCTGCAGCTAAGTGCGCAGGGCGATTTGAGTCTATAATCATCTGGAAGTATGAATAAAGAGAAGTTTCTATCATTTTTGCGTATTTATTTCCTGTTTATGCATTTATTATATTGGGTATGAATTTCACTTCTAATACTTGTATGATGCTTGAATGTGTATAATTGTATTAGTTAAGTGAATGCAAGATAGAATATCCATTTACACAAAAATAATTATGATCTGTCAATAAGATAAGTAGGATACTTAGTCTAGTTTGGGAAATAATGCAGTTCACTACCCTAGCAACACGAAAGCATCTCAGCCCCTAGTTAGGGATGAGAAGAAGCTGATTGTAACAAATCGTGAAGGTACTGAAGGGTGGAACAGAGTGCAAATCAACTTGTGTGAAGGTAGGTATAGTTGGAATAAACCGACATCACAACCATCTCAAGGGTACATAAACTTGGTTCCAGCATCCCCCATACTGCTTCAGGTGAGACTTCAGCACGTGCTCTACGGGTTGATGCCGAAGGGGCTAGTACTGTAGGGATTTGTTTGGCTACCTAAAGCTGAACCTGGGTCAGGCCCCCATAAGCCAACAATTTCCTTTCCTTTTTTTTTTGAACGACCTTGTAGGACTTGCCTGGAGGTAAAAGGTGAAAGAAGCACTTTCAAATATTGAAGAATGACATACCCAAGAATGAAAAAAGGGATAAGAATCCCATATTCATACCTCCAAGCATTTAGTAATCTCATATTCATATAGATACAATGAATCTGTCATTTACTTCATTCAATGCCTTTCAGTTAAGTGATAAGGCAATCTATTATTCCACTATATGATAAAAAGAAATAAAAAATAGATCGATCTAATTTCAATCTATGTCTATGGAACAACAGAAGGCTTTAAGCTATAAGAGAGATATTTAACAAGGATTAATAAAGACTACTTATTGCTAGCTCTATATAGTTACTTCTCTCTCTCTCTCTTTATTCTATGTGTTTATGTTTCCTTTAACCCTGTCTGTGCTTCTACCTTTCCTGCTGTGGGAAATGAACTTAAAAGTGGCTTCTTTACCTAATGATACACTACCAAGAAGGATCATGCACAACTAGAAGTGCATGAGTGGATACATGTGAAACTATAATGCTTTATAAGAAATAGTACAATAGGCAAAGGAATCCTCCTTTTCCACCCCCCTCCAACAATGTCCCTCACAATGTGAGATTGTGTAGCAGAAGCACAAGTAGGTGGTACAAGTGGAGCCTAAAAAGACAAAACCAAAACAAAAAAAGGAGCATACAATATCTATACTAAGACATCCGTAAGAGAAGGGGAGAGATGAATAAACTCTAGTAGAGTTATGTTGGTACATATGTTGGCCAAATCATTTACCAAGGAAGAAAGCTTAGCTAAATGGTTGGGTGAAACAAGATTCTTAGTAGCATGCACCATAAGAAGAAAGGTAGAATGAATAATGGAACTAGTATACATGTTTGTTGTAGTAGCAAGTGGGGTAGTGGTCGAAGTTATGAATATATTAGATGAGATATGGGATGTTTATGGGTTGGAGGAAGAAGAGACACTAAAAATCATATGTGTATTTGTTACCATGTTGACATCAGGGTGATAAACCTCTTCTAACACACCAATAATGAAGACATTTGAATGGAATAGAAGGATAAGGGGTTTTAGGAACTAAAGAAGTTTCCATATCTTGGGTAGAATACTACAATAAAATATTTATGAATATTTCTAATTGAGCATTTTGGGGTTGCAAAGGTGTTTTAGTTTGGTGTTAGTTGACTGCCCTTATATAAGCCTCTTGTAAGTGAAGCATTCCTCTAGGATATGGCTAAGAAGGTATTTATAAGTATGAAATTTTGATTGATAAAAGTGATGATGTCAGTTCCTATGGTTTTTATTAGACTCACAAAAAGGAGTTGACTTCCAAAATTACTACATGGAGACAACTACGTGAGAAGTAGGTTGTTGAAAGGCAAGATGACTGGATTTACCTAATTGGGTAGGTTGGATTATATTACCAACATTAGGTTGCTTCCTAGCTATTGAATTAGGTGACATAGAAGAAAAGGTAGAGGGTTAATTATGCAAGAGACATTGTGACATGGTGAATAATAATAGAAGGGGATTTCAAAAGATTGAGAAAAATATGTGTAGACTTAATAAGGCTATTGGCTTGTTGGGGCCTGACCCAGGTTCAAAAGTGATTTAGCCAAACGAATCCCAAAACTACCGACCCTTTCAGCAACAGTCCGTGGTGCGCGGATAGAGGTCTCACTTGAGGTAGTATGGGAGGGTGTTGGAACTAGGTTTCCGCACCCTAGGTATGTCTTGATGAAGTTTAGGAAGTTCGCAAACTGAATCCGTGCACTTGTGCTGCTCCGCACAACTGTCTGTCCTTCGTAACTTGTGCAATTGCTTCTGCGTAGCTCTGTAAAGAGCATGAAGAGGTGCTATCTAGATCCTTTATCCTTACTATGTTATTATTATAGATCTTGACTTAATTATGTGTACCCAATATTCTCATTAACCATTCAACGTTCATAACAAGTGTGCACAATCATAAAACATTAAAGAGATGCATAAATATAACATAAGCATAGACACATAATATTCTAGAATCAATTTATCTTTTATTAATTATTTTTCCAAGTACAATCCCAACTCCGCCCTGTGCACTTAGCTGTAGGGGTCTGTGCACATAGCTCCAGACTCTACCAAGCCTCTGCGCACTCAGCTGCAGAGCCTCTTCCTACTACTACAACCCAAGACTCGGACTTACAGACTTAGAACCAATTCATCATCCAAAAGAACATCTCAAAACTAAGACTTAAGACTTCCTTTACACTTAGAGCCTCGCTCTATTTATACACTCCCATGGTCTGTGGACCATGGGTAGGCTGACATACCATACATTAAATTACATTATTTTAGGGTGGACAACCCTAGACTCTCACATACCGCACCCGCATTTTTCAGGGTTTTTACATTACACTTGACCAAAATCCGGGCTTCAAGCCCCAAAAACCTGCTATGGGGTGATCCGCTGTGCAACAGGCCCCCAACACAATCATCATGACTCATCCTCGAGTCACTCTGCTAGTGTGGCGATCTTGGCACGCAGTCCATCCAACTGTGCCTATACTGTGTGAAGGTCCATAGCACACTGCTATGTCATTCGCTGGGTCCGTTCTACTCGCTTGGCCAAATGCTCAATGCTAGGGTCAACTCCCTATCTCAAGTCATGCATTGCTTTCATTTGTGTGAGTTTTCCTTGGATGTCAGCCGTGATGAGGAAGGCCTCATCAATCCAAGGTTGGACGCGTGCTTTAAGTACTGCCTCTTTTTGGCATGCTGCGTCCACT
This sequence comes from Pinus taeda, assembly GCA_000404065.3. Lineage (NCBI taxonomy): Eukaryota > Viridiplantae > Streptophyta > Pinopsida > Pinales > Pinaceae > Pinus > Pinus taeda. The sequence goes on along the minus strand of APFE030577385.1, from coordinate 7,137 downwards.
TGCTCCTTCAATGCCTTTGCCTGTTGTAACCTCGCGATTTGCTGAGTTAGGACCACTGTCTGCACCATCCCGCACACACTATCATATTGCATTTGAAGCTCCTGTACCTCTATTTCCAACCACTGTATGGTGGGGTCCTCTTGTAAGGTTGTGAGGACCCCGAAGGATTCTTCTAACAATGTGGTGCAACTCTACACTGCCTGTTCAACTTCTTCTAACCATTTTTGGATATCGCTGGTGCGCTATTCTCTGACTTTTGGGGGTGTGTAGGGTTGCGCCTTCAATCGCAGCTCGGTGATTTGTAGATTCAGCTCCAACTGAACCTTTGCCATTTCCTCCCAGGCCTCACGGACTCCGGCTGCCAATCTATGAACCCGCTCTGCTGCTGGTAGTTCTGCTGGCATGGCCAACTCTAGAATGCTCCTGCATGTATCCTCTACGACCTACTTCAATCCATTAGCCTATGTAGCCAACGCATCCCTCTAGATGCTAAGATGGTCCATGTTGATTTTCTGCTCATTTAGGACCTGGATCGCTCAGCCTTCCCAGGTGCGGAGTTCGATGATGACCCCATCCTATAGCTGGTATAGTATTTTGTGTGGCAGGTAGCCAAGTTCAAGTTGAAGCCTTTCATACTACTCATCGCAGTGCGGTCATCCTTTTTTGCTGCTGCTAGTGCATCTTCGGGCAATATGTAGTTGTTACTCATACATGCATGCAACGTTTGTTTTGCCTTAGTGGTTCTTGCTGTGACATACTGGGCCATTGTACATGTTTGGGGGTGTTGTACCTATAAACCTTGTAGTTGTACGTTGAGCACCCCCAACATAGTGTTCTACTCCATTAGCAATTCCTGGAGCACACCTTCCATGACTTCCTGAATCGTTTTGCTGATATCCAATAGATCACCTTTTGTGAGCATGATCAGGTTGACGGACGTCTTCGTGGCTTTCCTTTTCTTCCTAGGGGTTGTTTTCTCTGGGTCGCAACCACTTGATTTGTGTTGATGTTGTACTGGGGTCCGTACGGTCATCTTCCTTGTCCACTTCCTCAGTTTTCTACTCCGAGGACATCTCATGGCCTTCCTCGACCTCTTTGGTGGTTGCGGTTGTGGTTTCTGCCATCTGTGTTGCTGTTGCTGCATCAGCTGCCTTCTGCTCTATGGCTGCTTCTTGTTATTGGCACGTCCTCTTAGCCAGCTGTGTGAGGTGTAGCATGGTGTCCTTCTTTTTTTGTCAAGCTGTGACCTTCTCTATTTCCATCAAGTCCAGGGCATGCCACTCCGGGGGCCATGACTCCATCACTACGAAGATCACATTGTCTGTTGCAATGAACGAAAGCTTCACCGATTTTTGTACTAGATCCTTGTGTGCCCGGATATACAGGTTATGCATATCCGCATTGAATTCTGTCGCACTTTGCAAGTTGTTATGAATTGTAGGGGACAAGCATGGCTTGCAGTTGATCCATGTTTAGATTCTTGCCTCCACGAACACCCAGAACACCTTTATCTCATGAATCCTATTCGCATCTCTTGTAGCCTAGAGCGAGGTGTACCTCGTGGCTTTGGGCAGGTCACCCTCAATAGTGGGAAACTGGCTGTCTTCTGGATGCTCCCTTACAATGAATAGAATGGATAAGAGCACCCACACATAGTGGAATGTCTTACCCTACTCCTAGGCCTCCTTGTAGTTTGTTAATAATTCATCACATAGGAACTGCGCGCAATTGAACTGGACCCCCTCTGTGCATTTCTTAGCCAATTTGATCACAGATGCTGGTACATCGTCGGTGCATTATTTCCTCATTAGCTTACCAGCTAGTAGCTGGGTGGCTATGCACACCCCTTGGTCTTTAATACTTGCTATTACGCACCCCCACATTCTCTTTTCTAGCTTATACTTGGCCTTCATAGCTTCTACGAGGGTCAAGTCGCTGCTTTTTCCTGCTATGGCCATGAGGTCGTTTCCTTTGACTGGCAATCGAGAAATTCGGTCAATTAGATCAATGGTGATGGGAATTGGCTCCTCCAGCTAGAGATACCCATCATGCACTAAGCACAGAAGCTGCCTGATGACAAAAATGATGATGGGCGCGTGGTGGTAGTGGGGTATCTGTGTGGTAGTGGGGTATCCATCAAAGATGGAGTAACCTAGCCTTCTCCACACTGCACAACCATTTCTTCTTTATTAACTTCTCCGCAGCCAACTGTGGGAACATCTCATTGTCCGCGAGGTCCCAATATTCGAACTTCATAGTCGGTACCCATCCCAACAGCAGACCTTCAAACCTTATATCATTAGGGAGGAGCAGGGTCTAGAGTGCACTCTTCGTGGCCTCCAGGTCCTTTGGTACTTTGGCTTTTCCCTTCCATGGGGGAACATAAGGAGGTAATTTCGTCATGGAATGATTTTGAGAGAACTCCTATGATTCATTGTCTTGTGCCTCAATTTGGGAAATCAGGGCCTACAAGTCTTCCTCCTCCTCCTTTATTTCTAGGGTGACAAATTTTCCCTTCTCTGCCATTGACAATTTACTAAACCGTGGGTTTCTTGGGGATACACGGACTGGCCCCATCATTTTCTTATCTTTCTGTGGCCATGGAGTGCATGGTGATTTTGAAACTTCAGGCATAGTTGTCGCCTCTCTAGGCCCCTCATGGGCCATACCAGGCTCCATGGTAACTTTGGTGAATCGCACTCTTGTTCTAGCGTCTGTCATTATGTCTACACTTGAGGATGGTAAGAGTATGCGGCGCTCAATGCTCTGTACTTGCTCAATTCTCAAACAACCAAGTGTTTCCTTGGAGCTGGCCTTAGGGTTTTTATAGTGTCCTTTGAATTTGAATTCGACCCTTACCCCCACTTCTACATTATTAATGCCCTCTTGTTGGTAGATCGTTCCAAATCTCGTTCTTAATTTGTGTCTTAATTTCCCATTGCCCGCTCCTTTTTGCCTTAAATTGGACCTCTTTTCATGAACAGTGACACCAACGGTCACCTCCTAGCCTAACTGTGCAGCAGCGTAGCCCCCTATGCGCGACCATGACCTCTGTGACATACCGATCCTACACACAACCTTCATGTCCTGCAATTCCCATACAAACTCTTTTAAATTCCTGAACTCTCTTTCAACTGCTTGGAGCACTGAGACTATGCTTCCTACAGATAGTCAGGGGGTCGCACCATTGGTGCGAGGCTTCAAATCACCCTCCAACCTGGTCCACGGGTGTTATAGACGTTTTTGGTCACTGCAAACCCAATCATAAATGTGCATAAACTGAGGGCTCCTAAGTCCCTAAAAGTGTTACTTCACTACCAAAAGGAACAAGGTCAGCTGATTACATCATCTCCCAGAAGTTCTCCACAGAAAACTGCTCAGAACTAGTCAAAACTAGACCATACTGAATGTCTAGTGTAGAGGGTGCGATGCATCTCACCTAATACACACGGGAGGTGCGATGCATACTGAAAAGTCCTTCTACAGGGTGCGATGGGTGAGAATAGACAAGTGGCAGAGACATTTTGCTAAGTGGATGACCAAGGAATATTCTAGAAACTTCTCATATGACACTTGCCTCTCAGAATTCGCTCAAGGATGAGTAAGAGATCAATGAAATGTCCAAGTGGAACCAAGAACTATCAGAGAGAAGACACTAATAAAAAAACCCAGAGCTGACTCACACCTTTACAAATATCTATATATGGATCTCTCATCCCAGAGATCCGTAGGTGAGAGGCTGGAATTTTGTATCTTGTAGAGAAGTGCTGTTGGTTTTCTGGTGAAACTTCATAGTGTTGGGTGATCTAAGCTTTAATTGAGGTGAAGAAGGGCTTTCTTGCTCGAGGATGATGTTGGGTCAGAACAATTGGTTGTAATCCTCTTGCTATTCTTGATATTAATAAATCTATTCAAGTCTTCCTCCACATTCTTGTATGTTTGATTGCATATGCATTTGTGTGGTTAATACATATCTAGTCTTGTGTTATTTATGAATATAGATCTCTTTTCTTCGATAGTATTATGCTGCTTTGATTCCATAGTGCTCTTTGAAGCTAGGCAGAAGAAGAAGAAGCAACAAAGATCTATTAGGAAGGAGAGAAATCAAGCAAGGAACCAAGCGCAAGACTAAGGTTGGTGTCCTTTGTTCCACCCTTATCTATTTTTAATAAAGGAAAGTGAAAGTAGTCTTTCCTTGTTTGTTTCTAAGATAGCTACCATTCTTAGTGGGAATAGCAGCTCTGAGTGGACACTATTCCTGGTAACAAAATGGGGACTCCACTGGGGAGCGAATAGATTGTTTGTTAGTATATCTTTGTTTTTTTTATAACTTACAGATGGAGCCTGAAGTCAAGCCAACTAGCCTTCGAACTGCATTTGTTAAGAAAATGCAAAGTAGATCAATGCTTCTTCAGTCTATCTCTGGGTTTTGTTTATAAATTGAACAATCGATCTGCAAACATTCTAATTGCCCTAAGTGGTGGCCCTAGTAACCTCTTTAGATCAACCCGTGTGATTTACATTTACTGAACATCACTTACTCGGCCTAAATCCCTGAACTGAACTGCAAATTGTGAGCAAAGACTGGTTAAAAGTCTCGCAATGGTACCATCGAACCCTCCCTTCAAGGCAGTCTGTATGCATCACACTTCCTGTGTGCAGTAGGTGAGATGCATACTATATTCCCTGTGTGACAGGAGCGATGGTCAGGGAAGGTTAATTTTTACCTTGAGACTTTGGTTTTTCTTCACTCCTTTCAGTTCTATTCAGGAGTTTTGTTGTTTGTGGTCGGTATATCTCTGTGAAAACCCCCTTCTCTTCCATCATTCCACCTCTATTGTGCAAAGAACTGTAAGTCTTTTTATGTATTGTGTGCCATTTTCAGTTCTCTTTTGCAAAGAAGTAGCGTAGTTGAACTGTCGTTTCTTAATTTGAAAGTGTCGTAAGTGTCGTTTTCAGTCATAGAAGAGAATCCCATTGTTCTTGATAGTCCATTGTACTGTTACTCTTGTATATGATTTGAACTAGTAGTTTTTAAAGTGTCGAAAAACAATTTTCATTTCGAAATCACACAGTGTCGCCCTTATCTTCACTTCATTTTGAAAATAAATTTGTTAAGTATTGTCTCTTTGAAAATAATTCAGATTTGCACTTAGCTTTCTTATCGTCATTAATACATTAAGAAGGCTAAAAAAAAATACATGCATGTGCATTTGTATTTAGACTGCTTGGTTTGATTTAGGATAGTGCATTTAGTGTGTGCTCTGTGCTCTTTGTTCAAAGACTCTCAATTTTCTTTCCTTAGTAGCTAGGATTTTCATTGCCAAAATAAGATTAAATAGTTGTTTATCATCTTAGACTGCATTTTAGGAATTGTATACACATCATGTGGTGAACCTGAAAGGAAAATTTTTAAACAAGATCAACTATAAAACAAGTTTAATGAATCTAAAAACAATTTGGAACCTAACGCACAACATCTAGAAGTCTAGGCTAGAGATGTATTCTGGCGTCGTAAAACCTGGTAACTGTTGTTTTCATTGTTGGTTGGGTGATTCCTCCACTCTAAGATGAAAAGTGCCAGTACGGACTTATGCTCCCACGTACGGTCGAGTATATTTTGGGAGACCACAATAGGCTGCATCCTTTATCCTTAGGAAGCCATGTTTGACGCCCTATCGATCGCAATGCACTAAACACAGCGTTCGGGAA
>APFE030577381.1:0-16343 GCA_000404065.3 Pinus taeda | reverse complement strand
TATGTATGTATGTATGTATGTATGTATGTATGTATGTATGTATGTATGTATGTATGTATGTATGTATGTATGTATGTATGGTCTTAAAATCAACTGATCTTATTTTCTACATTGTATTTACCCTGTAAATGTTAACTATAATTATTGGCTTCTTATCATTATTTAGGTGCACGATTGATAGCACTATTCCTTGATGTTGTGGCTAGGAGAGGTCTAGGTAGTAAAAACTTAAACATACCATATTGTGGTTTTTCTTTATTGTGTAAATTTTAAAAACTTAATTATATGGACAAAAGAAATGTGCTTAAGTTATTAGTCTAGTCCCAGATTTGGTTTCCCTACTTGCAAGTCAATATATAAGAATACATATTTTTTGTTTAGATAAATTATAATGTAAATGTGTATTATGTATATTACACACACACACATACAAAAAATACAAAAAAAAAAAACTAGAAACAAAAGACTTATTTATATTGAAAGTGAAGGTGAAATAGTCTCAAGCATTATAATATAAAGATATGTTGTAAATCTATGTGTGATGTGAATCAAGTTTAAATATATATGAATGTGATACATTTGATAATGAAGTTAACTAGAAATTGCATCATATGTTGCAAAGGAAATGCCACAAGGTGGTAACATAGGAAATAGTAGCATAGAAGAAAGAAGTTTTTAATGGTCATTGTAGCTTAACTTATGCGAATAACATATTGGAAATGAATTATTGATTGTTATCACATGTTTTTCCTTTGCAAGTGCTGAGTTTGGATAAAATTGTTATTTGAATGTTCATTTCTTGCCAATCATCTACAACAAAACAAAGTATTCAGTAGCAAAAACCAAATTGGGCAAGATGAGCTCCTCTACAGCATGACCATAAAGGAGAAATGATTGTGGAAAAATAAATAGTGACAATGTTGGGTACTCTCAACCTTCTTCCCTGATGCAGGAGCAACCAGCAACAAAGCAAACTAGAGGATCAGAATAGAGAAAAGCTTGTTTTAAAGCAGAAAAGCGAATTTAAAGCGGATAATTTAAAGCAGATAAGATGGATACAGCCATGCATGCTTTTGGAGAGCTTTCATTGTAGAAAAACTAGGAGAAAATCTTATCAATTCTTCCTAATGCATATTATATAAATGTAATGTGATAGGGTGTGAGATATATCTTATTTGTGAGTAAAATAGTGAGTGAGCAAAATGTAGTCGATTGTTAGTGGGGTTTTAAGGCTGAAATGCCTTAGCCTGGAATGTAATTTGTTATGTATATATATATGAAACGTGTTCTAGTATTGTGTACGCCTACGCCTGTGTGTATGTTATAATTAAGTTAAATCTTGTGTTCAAGCTTGTTGATCCAAATATCATGTATCTGTTATATGTAAATGTTTGTTAACGACAGCATGCAGCGCAGAGGAAGATTATGATGATGATGGAGAGATGAATGCTCTACCAGCGAAGAAACCACAAAGGAAACAGGCTCCAGGATCTTGTTTTTTTTAAAGAAATTGGGTTTTTGGGCAACCCCCAAATTCTCATTTTCATCAGGTGGTATCAGAGCAGTAAGATTCTGCGGAAAGAGGTACAGTTGTGTTAAAGATGGAGATTTTATGGTCTTGCTATTGTGCAGATGACAACAGAAGGTGAGAAGATTTGCAACAACCTAGAGAAGGATGCCAAAAGACCGAGTGCGGGAGGGCTTGGTGAGGTATCGTGTAACAGAGGAGGCTGTTACTGTAGAGGTTGGTTGCAGCTCACAGAGTTCTAGTGAAGGAATGCAGTGGATAAAATTTCTAAAGACCACGAGAAGCATATGACCAGGAGGTCATAAATTTTTGTGCCTCGGGAGTCTGATGCAGGAGCAACCAGCAACAAAGCAAACTAGAGGATCAAAATAGAGAAAAGCTTGTTTTAAATCAGAAAAGCGAATTTAAAGTGGATAAATTTTAAGTAGCTTAAAGTGGATATGTCTTGAAGAGACTTGCTATTGATAACAGCCATGCAAGCTTTTTGGAGAGCTTTCATTGTAGAAAAACTAGGAGAAAATCTTATCAATTCTTCCTAGTGCATCTTATATAAATGTAATGTGATAGGGTGTGAGATATATCTTATTTGTGAGTAAAATAGTGAGTGAGCAAAATGTAGTCGATTGTGAGTGGGGTTTTAAGGCTGAAATGCCTTAGCCTGGAATGTAATTTGTTCTGTATATATATATGAAACATGTTCTAGTATTGTGTACGCCTACGCCTGTTTGTATGGTATAATTAAGTTAAATCTTGTGTTCAAGCTTGTTGATCCAAATATCATGTATCTGTTATATGTAAATGTTTGTTAAAGACAACATGCAGCGCAGAGGAAGATTATGATGATGATGGAGAGATGAATGCTCTACCAGCGAAGAAACCACAAAGGAAACAGGCTCCAGGATCTTGTTTTTTTTAAAGAAATTGGGTTTTTGGGCAACCCCCAAATTCTCATTTTCATCAATGAGTACCATGAATGTCACCCCTACCAATAGTAGGGAGGAAAGAGTGTAAGCTCCAAGATAATAAGAAAAATGAGATAGAAAAAGTAAATACTTCATTCTGGTAGAGAGAAAATAATTCCTTACCACCCTTTCCCTTGAGCCATTGACTCTAGCACCTTCTCGCCCATCGAGTTCCCATGTCCTTTCCTAATAAGGAGCCAAAATTACTTGAGCAAATTTGTCAACTCACCATGGAAAACCTCAAATACAAATCGTCATTGAAGGATGGAGCCCTTCTACAATTTCACACACTATGTCCCAAGCCTTAGAGAGTCACTATCCTTGCATGCGGAATATGGAAATTTCACCCTTGGGAGCTCAATTTTACTACAAGTTTCCATGAGGGACGGATTCCATCTAGCTTGCAGCATCCCAATTAAAAACCTCCCCTAAAAAACATTACATAGGAAGGTACCATGCCCTAATTTTCATTACAAATTTAAGTCTATTTTCCTCGTATCAAAAATTGAAAATAACATGGCTCACACCAAGTTCATCCTTGAGCACATTCATATAACTAATGCACCTCCTAGTTTCCCCTAGCAATCATTGCCACTTGTTTCTATGAAAGGATTAGGTTGTGAGTCACCCTATGATCAAGAGATATGGTGTTTCCTTCATATATTAATAATTTCCTTACCAATAAATCTACTTCAACATTATTTTTCCGAAAAACATTCCACATTTTAATCTCTGACATCAAATATATATGAAAAATAATACATTCAGGGAGATTTTGTAGTTTTAAATGAAATGAATATGTGCCAAAATGGATGTGTCAAACTATAACCTTAAAATTATTGACTATGATCATCTATTGGATGTGTAGTGAGATTCCTTGGAAAGCACCTTTGAGGAGAGCATAACCTTCCATCGAGTTATTGGAAGCCCTTTCCGACCCGCACAAATAGGATAATTTTATTTTTTCCTCCAAAGCATACTAACATCCCTTGAACCCACGATCCCTATACATGTAGGTATTTTTATCCAATAATTAATTGAGGGGAGATATAGGAAATTCTACTTTAACATTGTACTTATAAGAGATCTATGACACATTTCATGTCCAAATGTTGTCAAATTATGCCATTAACTTTGATAACAACAAAGAGAACATTTCAAAAGGCTTTGTTGGTGAGAAAATGTTTTCAAATAGATTTGTGTGTTATATTGTTTTTAGCGAAATCATGTTATGTTTAAGTGAATTGAATTTTAGATTCATAGCATTAAGAGGGTGCATTGAACAATAATGGTCCATTCCATCAATGTAACAACTAATATTTAGAGATATATCTGCAGTGTAGATAACTCATTCTTGTGCTTAGTTACGTATTGTAAATAAGAGAGTCTTTCCATAAAACTCATGCTTGTAAAATCGTTATTTCTACAATGCCATTTTGATGTATTATCAAAAGCATGTGATATTTGATTCATGTAGGTGTAGAATACATAAGATAGGTTAGGTATAGTAGAGTTGTATGGACGACGGTAATTTCCATCTCTATTATTAAATTTGTTTTAGGAATTAAAGTAGTTGACCATAGTTTTTGTCACTTAGAAAAGAGCTTATGTTCCTTGTATGGCACCATGCAGTTTTAACCCTGTACAGAAATTACCTGCATACGATTCTAAAAAACAAAATAAACAATGCGAGAGCATAACACATAAAACAGAGATTTTCCCTTGGATCCCAAAAATGGACTACCAGCTTGATTTTTCATTATGTTCCTTTTAATGTTATAATACATATTTATACATACCGAAGCATCCAAATGCATGGACAGAAAACCATCACGTCCAAAAACATGTGCAAAAATCATGCACAAAACCATAGGTGGGTTTGCCCATCCTAACATAGTGTCCAAAACCAAATTCTTTCAGAGCGCTACCCTAGACCCCATAAAGTGGGGTTACGGGTACGCCTCAAACCCCCAATGACCCCCCCCCCCCAAGGAACACCAACCAAATCTTGTCACCTCTGTCTGAAGGATCAATGGCTTCAATTCCAAATAAAAACTTTGGAAAAAAGAGGCATAATATGTTTCCAAGACTACAGGTAGTTCATGGATTTTCCTGACCAAAGCAGCTCCGAGGATAAAGCAAAGATGGTAGAGTTTTATCTATACAACATGGCCCTCATGGACCTAAATGTGTGGGACCGCAATGCTAAGCTAGGGGATCTACAATTAATGGCCATAGTGTCATGGACAAACCATGAAGAATTGAGGGCAACAGAAATGAAAAGATTGTTAATAAAAGAGCATAATGAACCATTGATAATAAGAGCTAAGCCATTAGATCCTATGTCACTCATCATCACACACAACCTGCTTTCCAATGATCATCAGATTGCCCCTAAATATCTAGCCAATCATAAACAATCCATTACACACTTTGAAGATATGCATAGGCTACTTGGGGATGAATGTGTGCATGCATGCATGAGAAGATGGAACACCCTACCCCAAAACTTGTAGATTAGAGAATACCATTCCCCCATGAGGCTGAAGGAGGCGTTGGAAAGAGTGCTAATGCACAAACACTCCATGCAAAGGCTGAAGGTCAATTGGATTGGCCTCAAATTGAATCCTCCACTCATATTTGGCATGCTGGAAAGCAGAAGAGAAGAAGGAGTAGTGGAAGGACATAGACAGAAACATAGGATTTTATGGAGAACATGAGGAGACCACATCAGAAGCTTGTAATGCTAGGGAGGTCGCCAGGGCCATGAAAGACCAAGAGAGGATGAGCAACACCTTCAGTAAGGGGGTGATGATGAGCCTCATAAATGGGTAATTATATGGGCTCATTTTACCTCATAACGTACTAAAATCAACCATTCTCTTAGCTTACTCTATGATTTTATGAATATATTTATTCTTATAGGGTGAGTTGAGTTAGTTATTATGCCATGTGGTCTAACATGTATTTAATGCAAATTATTGATGGATTTTAAGGTCAAAATCAAGGATCTAGTGGTCAAACTACAACAATAACTCGAAGTAGATAGAGGATAGGAATTATAGGAGGGAATCCCCCTCATTTATTTCTCCTCACTTCAAACCCCTTCATTCAGCTCTGAGTACAAGTAGCCAAATCATGCACTATAAGGCAACCGAGTAAGTGGAAAATGATTGATAGTTATCTCGAGTTTTGGGAGCCAAGCCTCCTTGATTTTAAGGAAGTTGTTGGTAGCTTCACATGTATAAGTAGAGAGGCCTAGGGCCTCACTAGGGTTGACTTTTTTCTTCTGTAAACCCTGCTCAATTTTCGAGCTTACTATTTTGTGAGAGTTTTAGGTAATCTTGCTATTTCTTGATACTGAAGATGGAATCCTTTTTGAGCTAGCACTGAGTTACCTCAGAGGGTTGAAGCTCTTGGGTTAGGGCCCAATCCAAGCCACCAAGCTTCTCTTTACTTGTATTTTCATTCTTTACTTTAGTTTGTAGATTGGTTTGTTATTAGATGTATTTCTCTTATGGTTAAGAATAGGTTGCTTTTGATGATTTAGTATCTTGCTTCCATTTGTGCTTTCTGTAGCAGGTTAAGAAGTGATCAGAGAAGATTCAAAAGGCTATAAAGAGTGCCTTAGCCTTTCTTCCTCCCTTTGGGACCATGATTTGAGGCAAAGACTCTTTTGTTGCCCCAAAAACATAGATTTTCCTGGTTCCTAGGACTTCTAGTATTTGTCGCTCTTTAGTAGGTTGATAGTCTAGTTTTTATTTTCTTTAGGTATTCTTTATCATGTTCACTTCCTAATTTGCAATAGTCCTTTTTCATGCTTTCCTTTCTTACAACATCTCCCAGCATTTCCTTCCATACATCATAGTTTAGGCCATTTTAATGCAAAACTCTATTTTTCCTAGGATGCACTCATTCATTGGTTTCTTGATTTTCTTGGTTGATTATTAGTTTCTATGAAATAGATCTCTTCCAAAAGTAGGCCAGCTTACCAGCAATCACACCATCTATTTGATCCATGCCCTATAGGTCTCCCAAACCTCAATTCTACCCTAGTTTCCTTCATATTTCATAGAACTTCTTCCTCTCTCCTTGAGAAAACCCAATCATCTTTCTCTCTCTTGGTGATTCATGGTAGACCTTAGGCACCCTAACATGTCATTACAACCTTCATCCACCTTTTCCACCCACTGTCACACCCTCAAAACTTCGAAATTTCTTTCAGCCTCCTCCTGTAGGCCTCCTGTAGTTTCCCTGTTTTCCTTCTGTAGTTTTCCTGTGTCGTCTTGTAATTCTTCCTGTAGGGTTTCTTTTGAAGGCCAAGTGTGGGAAAAGCCTCCAGAAGGCCACCTAAGACCTCCTAGGATCCCTTCACACCATCCTACATCCTCCCAAGCTCCAAAACTACCCTCTAACACTGACTATTCACTGCCACACTCACACACAGTAAATTAGATGCATGTTAAATTCACATAAAAACACATAAAAATCCTAAAATATGTTTTTTTTCTTATTTCTTCCAAAAATAGCATGGTTAGATTTTATTTACTTCCTTGATTAGGTAATGGAATTTCTTTCATGGTTTTCATAGTGTTTTTGACAAAAGTAGAATTAGCTTGTTAATTAGGGTTTACTAGGATTTGCTTTACATTCCAGTCTTTCTCCTTTCTACAGCTAAAATAGCATTTGTAGAGTGATCTTCCTTTTCTTTCATCCCACATAAAGATTCTTCTCAAATCTATAGAAGTTGGCTTGAGCTCCTAGTGATCTTGCGTCGGCTGACCAAGTGACAACCTGAAGTGATAACTAGTACTTGTGCATATAGCACCGACGCTTCCAAGTTTGTTACTAACTATCGGGTTGATAAAAGTAAAGTTGGTAGCCTAGGAGTTGCAACATTCTTGTTGTAGTATTGGTACTCACCGCCTTTTGGCGTCGTTGCCAGGGAAGTCTCAGAGTATTTTTGTGATTACTACTTTCTTCTATTTCCTATTGCAACATTCTGCTAATAGTTTATTTCGGCAAAAGTAGACTAGTCATTTATTTTCTTTTGGTTCTGCATTTCCTTACTCTCCTTTTCAATTCTACAAATTTCCATTCAGCAAGTTCATTTTAGCTAGTTGCAACTTGTTTTGTTTAATCATAATTTCAATTTTTGTAGGTACTTTCAGTGTGGGTAAAAAGAAACAAAAATCCAACCAAAAATATTTCCTTTCATGCCTCGTAGGAGTAGAGATAACTTAGGAAAAATTTTGCCCAACACCCCCACCACTTCACATAGCCAACCTTCTCTCTTCTTCGGTGGCTAAAATCAATAGAACTCTTAGGTGAACATCCAGACATATTTGAAGAACCTATAGTGGAAGAAGAAGAAGAAAACATTCCTCTGGAGCCAATGGCTGAAAACAGAAATGCTAGGGGAAATGGAGAGAGAATAGCGGGTACCTTCCCCATTTGGGAGACTAACGGGGACACCAAAATGAAGAATATCAGTCCTTTAGCCCTACCTCACTTTCATGGTTTGACTACAGAAGATCCTGACATCTTATTTTTCGAGTTTGCTATCATCTGTCGAACTTATGACTATGTAGAATACGAGCAAAAGTTAAAATTGTTCCCTTCTACTCTCATGGATGCAGCATTGTGTTGGTTCATGGGATTACTTGGCAACAGTATCACAACCTGTGCTCATATGCAGTAGGTCTTTAACAATAAGTATCATGACTAGTGTAGGTCAAAAGATACTAAAGAATAACTATTCTGAATAACCATAGGAAGTGATGAGTCCTTGGAAGACTATGAAGAGAGGTTCCAGCACAGTTACAAAATGGCTAGGTGACCTTGAGTCTCTAAAGTTGTCCTACTCAGGGGAATTTGGGAATACCTTTTAGAAACCCTCCATCTACTAGCTAGGGGAGACATCTACCAACTATCCTATCAAGACATAAAGATTATTTTTAGAAACGATTCTAGAGCAAACAGAAAGAAAGGTAGGGGGAGTCAACCCATAGCGAGCACCTCTTCTTCCAATTCATCCATTAAAGTTGAAATTGGAAACATGCTGGAAGACTTCAAGACTGGGATGTTGTAGACTCTTGCCATGCAAATGGATACCTTACATATCAAAAGAAAACAAGAGGAAGCAGAGAGGGATTTGACCATTTGTTTCCCTAGATGCACTAGGAGGCATCCAAAGAATGAATGCCCATTGAACTCCATAGAGGTTTGTTTAGTCTGTGAAGAAGATCATTCCATAGATAAGTGCCCTTCCTTTCCCAGACTTAACGTTGTATACCAAGGGGCCGAAGGAGTCACTAAACAGATCTATTACATAAACCAAAGGAGGTCACATGGACCTAGACCATACCAGCAGGGGATGCAAGGGACATCTCAGGCATAGTACAACCCAACCCATGTCACCTCCATACCTTCTTGGGGCCCCCCTGCTCATCCTTCCTAGTCCATGCCTCCTCCTTGGTCCTACACAACTCAAATCATGCCCAACTAGCCAACCATTCATTTCAATCCTATGCTTAGCCACAACCTCAGTCAAATGCATCTCATTAGGGGTGGACGCCCCAATACAAATCTCTTCCCAGTCTTCTGCCTCCACCACCTACCCAACCACAATCATTACCTTCTGCTCCACCAAGGAAACCCCAAATTCCTACCCAGTGAAATCCGAACTTGAACAACCGATAGGCTCAGCAAGTGTATAGTGGGGAACCATCATGCCCAACTTATGCTATGGAGATTCAAGAGATTAACTTGCGATCTGGGAAAGTTCTTCTAGATAGCCAGCCTCTACCCAGGGAATTTGAGGAAGGTATAGAGGAAAGCGAACCTAAAGCAAATCCACCTTTTCCTGAGAGACTATCCATGACAATCGAGCCTACCCTAGAAGAGACTGAACTCTTGGGAGAATTGAAACATTTATGTGTGAAGATACCACTTCTCGAAGCCATAAAAGATGTGCCTATCTATAATAGGTTGATCAAAGAGAAGTTCTTTAGGCATCTACAAATGCGCAACAGAGATGCCCAACCATCAATGTCATAGGACAACTGTTCGACCTGATGTTGGGGTAGATAATCTGTCTAAAATATTTGGACCCTAGAAGCCCATTAGTTGATGTCCACATCAATGGCACGATGATCCCACATAGCTTGATTGATCTGGGAGTTGCCATTAATGTGATGACAAAGGACACAATGCTCAAACTTAACCTCCAAGGTTCCTTGAGGAAGACCACGACAATACTGCAGCAAATAGACCACTCCACAGTGACCCCTCAGGGGATTGTGGAAGATTTCATGGTCTCCATTGATTCTTGGGAGTACCCTGCTGATTTCTTAGTTCTCCAGCCAAAGGCAAAGCTCACTGGGTATCCTCTCATTCTGGGAAGACCCTGGTTGGCTATAACTGATGCCTAGATTAGCTGTCGAGCTGGGAACATGACCATAAAGAATGGGCACATGTCCAAGTAGTTAATCCTATATCCTCTTGCCCAACCCTTGCTACAACATGATCTACCTCTCTAGTTGGAGGAGGAGGATGAGGATGAAGTTTATTATACACCACTTTACACATTAGAAATCACCATGGGGGGAAAACCACGAGATGAGGATGATATGATTGAAATTTTGATTCAAAATCCACCTGCCAGTGTATCACCATTAGAAGACATAGTAAGAGAAACAAAAAACAACCCCTCAACTAATCTCTGTATGGCTGACCTCACTTCTCTGCATGTTAAAAATATAGTGTTTAGCCTAGAAAGGACATTGAAAATTGATCCATCCCTATTTACTTCCCAGGGGAAGGAGCTATGCAACATATTGAGAAAACATTTAGATGCCTTCGCCTAGAGTTATAAGGAGATGAAGGGAGTGCACCCTTCAATATGTACTCATCATATATACATCAATGAAGATTACAAGCCAGTCAAGAAGCCTCGAAAGAGGATGAACCCAACACTTAAAGATATTATTAAGGAAGAACTGGAGAAATTGCTTGATGCAGGATTCATCAATCCCATCTCTGATAGTGAATGAGTCTCTCCTTTGGTGCTAGTGCCAAAGAAAATTGGTAATTGGAGAATCTATGTCAACTATTTGGAATTGAACAAAGCCACTGAAAAGGACCATTTTCCTTTATGTTTCATAGATCAAGTGTTAGACGATTTGGCACGGGAATTTTTTTTCTCCTTCCTAGATGGATTTAGTGGGTACAATCAGATTCAAATAAGCCCAGAAGACCAAGATAAGACCACTTTCACTTTTCCTTGGGGTACCTTTGCACACCGGGTCCTTCCTTTTGGTTTATGCAATGCTCTAGCCACTTTCCAAAGAGTGGTATTGATTATATTTTCCGAACTGGTTCATGATGCAGCAGAAATATACATGGATGATTTTACTCCTTATGGCTCTGACTTTCAGGAAGCTTTATCTGACCTAGGAAATGTTCTAGATAAGTGTATTGAGATGAACGTGTCCCTCAGTCTAGAAAAATGTCAATTTTTTATGACTGAAGGGACCGTGCTAGGTCATGCAATATCTCAACAAGGACTACAGATGGACCCCAACAAAATTGCCATCATCCAAAGGGTCCCACCTCCTCGAAAGGTGAGAGATGTTACAAGCTTCCTAGGCTTAGCTAGATACTACAGGAGATTCATTAAATACTTCAGCAAGTTAGCCTCTCCTTTTTTTGGCCTCCTAGACAAAGATGTTGAGTTCATATGGTCGGAAAACTATTAAGAAGCCTTAGATACCTGAAAAGCAAGCTAGTGACTACCCCAATTCTCAGAGGCCCAAACTAGGCCCTACCCTTTCACATTCACATAGATGCCTTGAGCAAAGCAATAGGAGTATCCCTAGGACAAATTGATGAAAATTTACCTTATTCCATATACTTTATAAGCAAAAACTTGTCAAATTTAGAGTTAAACTATACAGTGACTGAGGACGAACTCCTAGCTATCGTGCACTCCTTAAACAAATTCAGACATTATATCATAGGATATTAAACCTTTGTGCACACTGATCATGTTGCAATTAGATATTTAATGAACAAACTAGATGAAAATGCTCGCATTATTAGATGGTTTCTTTTACTGCAACAGTTTGATCTGACCATTATTGATAAGCCTAGTAAAGAGAATGTTGTTGCTGACTTTGACTAGAGTAAATTCACCTGTAGGTGAGGAAGGAATGGTGGATGACCAAATGCTAGATGAACACCTATTTGCTATATCAGTATACTCTCCATGGTTTGTTGATATAGAAAGCTACCTGGTTTCAACAAAGTTCCGACCACACCTATCCTTAAAATAGAAGAGCAAGATAGTAAGGAAAAATTGCCCTTTCACTTGGATTGGAGGAAATCTCTTCAAACTTGGCCCAGATTAGATCTTGAGAATATGGGTTAGGGATGAGGAAGTCTTTCACATCCTCCTAACCTGTCATGGCAGGCCCTATTGAGGCCATTTTGCAGTAAAAGGAATTGCCTTCAAGATATTGCAAGTAGGCTACTAATGGCCCACTCTTCATTAGGATGTGAGGAGATACACGAGAAAGTGTGGTCGTTGTGAGAGGATGGAGAAACCCACTCCAAAGGATGAAATTCCCATGCAACCTCAAGTGACCTTTAACCCATTTGAAAAGTGGGGCATGGACTTTGTGGGGCCTATCAACCCCCCTTCAAAGTAGAAGTAGTACATCATTGTGTGCACTAACTACCTAACAAAGTGGGCGGAGACAAAAGCAATCAAAGTAGAGACAGAGGAAAAGGTAGTTGCGTTTTTGAGGGAAAACATATTCTACAAGTTTGGGTATCCAAGAGAGTTGATCAGAAACCAAGGCAGTCAATTCACTTCCAGCCTGATTGAAGACCTATGAACACATCATAAGATCAAGCACAGGACTTCCACCCCTTACCATCCACAAGCCAATGGGCAAGTGGAGGTCACTGATAAAGCATTGGAAGGGATCCTAACCAAGGTAGTGAGTAGCAGAAGAAGAGACTAGATAGATAGATTAGTTGAGGCCACTTGGGCCTACAACGCAACATGGAAGACCACCATCGGGTTCACACACTATGAACTGGTTGATGGGAAGAAGGCTTTGATGTCAATAGAGTTTGAATTCAATACCCTAAATATGGAAGTTCAACTGGACCTAGACCTCGACCATGCACAAAACGAGAGATTACTTCAGCTTAATGGATTGGATGAATACATATTACAAGCCCTTCTCCATACATATGTAGTTCAACTTCAGAGAAAGATATGGCATGACAGAAATATCAGGGAGAAGAAATTCCAAGAGGGAGATTGGGCACTACTCTATGATTCAAGATACAAGGATTTCAAAGGCAGGCTAAGGACAATATGGCTCGGACCCTACACTATGGAGAAATGAAATGACAATGGTTCAATTTTGATCAGAACCATTGGCTATGAAGCCATCCCCATGCTTGTAAATGGACATCGGTTGAAAGTCTACAAGAAACATCTCTCCAAGTGAGAGTTGATAGAATATTTGAATAAAATAGTGATGGTAGTGGAGCATGTCTTAGCTTCCACTTCACCCACTCACTGAAGAAAAAAGAGAAAAGTAATGACTCAAGTGAAAACCTCCATGAGGTGCTTGAGTCCCATCATTGGGTTGAAAACCTCTTCTGAGGCGACCCAGTGATGTAAAAAAGAAAAGGCAAAAGAATAAGATCCCTGGGTGAAAACTTCCCTTGGAGGTGCCCAGGGCAGGCAATTATGGTGAAAACCTCTCTAAGGCTCCCTATTTGCCTAAAAAAAAAAGAAGAGAAAGAAAAATTGAATTTTTATTGCATTGCAGGTTTGCAGGAGGACTACAGGGAGCAGAAGAAGGTGCCAAGGGGACTCTAACATTCATACCAACATCCATCTCATCTTCTCCACACCTTCCTCCATCATTTTTGGCATCTCTATCACCCCACTGTACCTCTTCTTCCAAAACTGTGTTTTCTATAGGAGGCTTTGTTTTTTCTACATGAGGCTCTTGTAGGAATTACAGAGAGCTAAAAGTGTCTACATGAGGTGGTTTAAGGGACAAGAAAAGCTTCATGAGGAACCTATAATCACTCTTACAATTTTCAAACCTCCTTGCCATCATTTCCAAGCCTAGATCACACTCCAAGCATCATTATCATTATTATTTTTTCCTTTCTAAGAAAAAACATAGAAAAATAGTTTTTCAGTTTTGAAAAAAAGCAAAAATAGAAGGAGGAAAAAGACACCATTAACTTTAATTGAAGCACACCTACTATCCCTCCATCATTCATCTCCACCTCTAGCATCATTCTTGAGCTCCAATCACATGGAAATAGCTTAAATTTTAACAGGAGAAGTAGCTACAGGAGCTCCTGTAGGAATTCTTGTAGCAATTGATCCCATAGAAGTCCAACACCAGCAGCAAGGGACAGCACATCTGAAGGTTGGAAATGCCATGCATCTCAGCTCTAGAAAAATAATGACCTGCAAAAACACACAACAACACATCAGCAAGTAGAGACATCATGCGAAAAGGAAAACGAAGGCATGCGGCAGAGAAAGCCATAGCACCTCACAGTCGATGGCAGCAAATACACTTGGATTACAGGTATGTAGCTAAGTCACTCCTCTATCTGCATTTGTTTAATTAGAAATCATATGAAGGAAATGAGATGGTTAAAATCGAATGAGGGAAAGGTGGCTAGTTAACTTGGCCACCTTCAATTAGTTGACTCCACTTAATTGAGATATCACCCACACGTGCACATAGTCAACTCAAGCAAAAGATGTGAAGGATAGGTAGTGGGAGGAAGAGTTAACTTCTATGCAGTAATGAGGGGATGATTACGAGGAGGGTCATGATGACCAAGCAGGTGGGGACCAACAGCCCTTATCTAGGCGACCAACGTACACCTTGCCAGCTCAGCACTCATAACCAAAACCATCCATAAAAAGTAATGAACACTCTTCCCTCCGCATTCTCACCACCTTTTCTTTAGTTTCTCCTCATAACTCAGCCACAAAACAATCCTTTTATGCCCCCACAGCCTCATATCCATCATCCTCCATCGATTTCTTCCATATTTTTTCTCTCAAAATTTTCTATAGGAGAACTTACAGGAAATCTACCGGAGGGATAGCGGGCTTCTGCAGGAGGGGCAGTGAGTCATTTTGAAGGGAGGAAACATAATTGTTGGCACAAATTTCTTTAATAAATTTAGAGGGTTTGATGATGAAATTGCCCATGAATTTTCTCTATCTCTAGTCCCTCACACAAGAAGTCATGCTAATGTAAGCATTAGAGGCCTCTCCATTGAAATAACTCCTGAATTCATCAGTAGGTTCACTACCCATTCTCTTGGGCTGCCTTGGAGTAAAGATGAGAAAATAATTGGCCAAGTTGCCAAGAGAAAATTTTTCCTAGGTAATGAAACCCTTATTGAAAACAAAAATGGAATTAGGAGGGTCATTGTACCATATCCCTGGGATGAGGTTAGATACCAAGTGATCAAATACATTTCTTGTGAGGGTAGGCACAACCTTGTTTATGGATATCATTTTAGAATCCTCCAAGAATTGAGATATGGCATGGATACCCCAGCACATAAAAAGCTCAGTATCCCTTACTTTCTCCTTCAGTCCCTCATTGACTCCAGCACCAAGGTATAAGAAGGAAATTCACAATAGCTAGCTGACCATGGCTTAATCAATATCCTAGTAGAAGAAGCCCTCCATACCCTTACAATCCCTATAGCATGGGAAGTTTTCAGAGATATGATAGTTGAGGATGACATCAAGGAATTAACCTATGATGTCAATCCTAATGTCAATGAGGAAGGAGAAAAACAAGGAGGAGAAGATGAAGCCAGTGGTTACATAGAATAGTAAGAGGGGAAGGAGGAAAGAAAAGAAATAGAGGAGGGGAGAGTTGAAGAGACAGAATCGGAGGTAGAAAAAGAGATAGAGCAGGAGGAGGAAAAAGAGACAGAAGAGGGAGAAAAGGAGGGATAGAGGGTAGAGAAAAGAGAAGAGTCCCTTAAAACTTTGGAAAGTGAAGTAGCAACTACCATCACTTCCCTCAATACACCAGTCAGGAAGAAGCAAAAGAGGTAAAGAAAAACCTCCATGTATTTCATGACAATGAAGAGTACCAAAATTAAAACAGGAAAACTTCAACCCTCATCAAAGACTCCCATTAACATTGAAGATTCACCATCTACCAAGGTGAAATAATCTCCTTCTAGGACACCCATAACCTATGAAAGGAGGACTACAAGATCTTCTACATGGAAGGGAAAGGAAACTCTATAGGACCCCAAACCAAACCTACAGAAGGCTAAAACAATCCTACAAGAGACATTGTCCAAACTACTAGAGACACAAAAACTTGAGGAGAAGGTAGGAGGACAACTAGAGGTGAAGGAGGAAGCAGAAGAGCTACACGAACCTGACCCCCATCCTAATATTGACTCCTATTACAGACTACTTGGGGGAGGCAAGATAATCCCACAAAAAATCGCAATTCCACTGTTTTTTGAATTGGAGAGAGAGAGAGTGAGAACACATAGGTGGATGCAGATAGCCAAGTCCAAAGGAGTTGAGGATATTTGCCACACGGAAGACAAACTCAGGGAAATGGGTAGGGAATTGAGTTCTCTCAGAGACAGAGAAGCCACTACAGGAAGCCACCTTGAGAATGAGAATAAATTACTAAGGAGGTAGCTGCAGGAGAAAGAGACTCATTTGACATACATGGCCAACTTATCCATACAAGCATTACAATGTAGAACACCAGCCAAATCTTATGGCCTCTATCTGAAGGATA
>APFE030577373.1:0-11664 GCA_000404065.3 Pinus taeda | reverse complement strand
ATGTAAAATAGTTTAAAGATAGGAGAGATATCTAGACCTATTTTACTTTATTATCGATAATTGTGGAGATGATTAGACTGCTTAAATAAATAAATAAATAATTAGTAATAATAATAAAGATAAAACTATAAAAATAAATGTAAGTAAAATAAATAAAATTAGAACTAAGAATAAATAGTAACTAACTACGTATTAATAATAACCTCATGAATGCATTAAATAATTAAATAAAGTAAAAATCATACAACTACATCAAATCAAATAACTGAAATTATAATTATATATATATATATATATTATATATATATATATGTTTATAAATATTTATATGAAAGTTGCATATATCCAAAATTAGGAAGAATGATAGTCCTAATGATAATACTCATAAACAAAAAAAGGGGGAGAATGTACAGCCGCTCGATATCTATATCTATAAATAAATTTATATAATATAAGAGATTCTATTATAGGCAAAAAGAAAACAACCTAGAAGGGTGATTCTATTAATTCACTTTGTATGTTTTACGTTTGCCCTTTTTATGACCCAACAACCTGTTGGCCATGTATAATTCAGTGTAGTTATGCATGAAAGTTGTTACTAATTTCAATCCTACACTTCTTGTGGTTGTAAGTGTTTATGATCTCAGGGTATTTACATCTTAGCTCATCCTTAATATTAAATCACCATTTACCAAAAGATGAGTTATCTACTTATGACTTTTTGTTTCAATTACGCAACATTTCCTTATGTTGTCCATACATCTTATCAATGCAATCCAATAAGAGGACTTCTTGAAATTGCTTGATACCAATTATGTATTTTATTTATATGATATCAATATGTTTTAAATAGATTCTTGGATACCATTTAGCTGGCCCTGTGGTCTATACCATTTGTGCCACTTCATCAATTACTATGGTTTGTACTCAAGGATACTTATAGGGTCCATTATGCATATTCATCAAAAGATGCATATCTCCTCAAAATTTATTAAATTTAAGTTTCCCCTTAATCATACTTTCTTCTAACTGAAGAACAAATCACATTGTAAGTGGATGCATTAAGCAAAGGATTAATCAGAACCACAATTTGTACAATTATAAAGACTTCTACTATAACCTTCAATTTTTCTTGTCTAGCCTGACTCTTAACATATTCATGCATACCTTTCCTATTTACTTCTACTATAACCTTCAATTTTTCTTGTCTAGCCTGACTCTTAACATAGTCATGCATACCTTTCCTATTTACTATTAGCAGATAAAAACATAAGAATGACTCCTAACAAAATATAAATTCAATAAGGAACTGAAATCCCCTTCATGGAGGAAGAACCAAATTCTTACATGCTATGCATATTTGTAGGCATTGATAGCAGCATAACATTGATTCTACAAGTCAGAAGCCAACAATCCTTGCTCAACACAACTATGCCCATCATCTAAGAAACAAAACATACAATCTATCAAAATACAACAACAATTCCACATTACTTACCAATATAATCATTAGGTCAATCACGCTCTTTCCTTCTACAGAACATACTCCCCTTTAATAGGCATTGGGGTAACCAACATCTTTATGATTGTTGAGAAATGACTTTTCTTTCTTTCAACATGTAAGAGACTATCAATACCGGAATTCATGAGGAAGTGCTTACATGGAAGATTCGTATGACTCATTACTACGTAACTATACTATACCATTTGATAATACAACATTGTTACAAGTCTTATTACTGCACACACATGTGCTTGCATCCTAAATTCATCTAACTCATTAATATGCATGGATATTAAGAATGTTTATCTTCAACATGTTTATTTTAATGACTACTTAACCAGACTATGGTAACAACATGTAAAACTATCCCTGAGAAGACATATATATATATATATATAAATTAATTCCAGGTACGACCATGGGCTTCCTACATTATATAATCCTCTTTTCAAGTATCAGGTGAGATTTTTTTTATTCACCAATCCTTATTTAAATCTCTTACCTAATATAGTTTTCCACATGGTTCCTCAACTGGTACATGTTATGGGTTGTGTTAGATGTTTTAAGCAAAAACTTTCTAATTTCTCTTCATCATTCACAATACCAATTTTGCCCAAGTTTTCCTCTAGTTGCTATCATGCATATATGTATAGCCTCACTACTCAAACTTATTTTTTTTATGATGACCTATAACAATAATAGGTAAAAAAATTAAAATCCTCACTTAGGAGAATCCTCCATAAAAATAATTATTAGCATGTTAACTCACATATTATAAAGCGAATACATGGCTTTTGGTGAGGAAATAATGGTGATAAACCCCCAATATATTACAATTTATCCATTAAAATGCCATTACAGTACGAATAACCATATTAAAGGAGTCTTCTCTCAATGCACAACTACCATTTGTGCACAACCACTCACATGATGAGAATTATACCTTATTATCTATTGTGCATGTACAAATTCTTATGCTATGATAGTGGATTATGTTCACACCATCACCCACAGATACCACCATATCATACACCTGCCTATTATGGAATTTATCTACACTATGTTTATTTTTATGTGTTCCCCAGAGTTTGATTCATTAACCTCACATTCATTTTGAATCAGAACGTACCACTAATTAACTCTATCCCTTTGCTCATTCCTTTTGTGCACACACATAATTTCAAAATCTATTATCGAACTAACTAACTTTGTAAGTCAAGCATACTTTTGTAACCAAACCTTCAGTAAACTTTATAATTAAATTAATTTTATTTAAGCCCCAAATATTCTTGCATGTGGTTCATCCCACCTTTTGTTTCCTTACAATAGTTCTATTCAAAACACTGCCACAACATTCGATACAACAACTTTAGATCCTTATAGCATCATTTCTATGTTTTGTATCAGAAGATTACAACAATAAATCTTACGTCAAGCTTCAATGCCACTAGGTTTCCTTTCACGTAGATTTTTTATTTTTTTACCGGTAAGATTCAACAGTTGTCCACACTACATTTAGTTCATTATTATGTAAACACTATTATTCATACCACGGGATTCATATTCTTATTAATTGAATGACATAGAAGTGGAATGTGGACTTGTACATTGGGTCAACCTTTCGTCATACATCACAATTTGGGAGAGAGAAATCATAGCAGGAAGTTAACCAAACTCGTTGACAACCCCCCCACATGGATGCGAAAACTCCACACTAGCATTAATGAGACTTTTCTTTGAGCTTACTGTAACCAACATGGCTATTTATCATGATTATACTACTATAGGCATAGTCAAAATATGTTACTCTTTAAGCAACAAGTAAAAATAGTAAACAGAGCCTCATTAAATGACATTCTTATGACATGCATAACTAACTAGGTTAGCTTAATTAGATGCTAGTGTTAAGGCATGCATGGTACTTAACCTAATCCACTAACGATACACTTAGAATATTATTCTGTGAGCATAAACATTTACCGAGCTATAACACAATACTAGAGATACCGTCTCATATAGACATGCTAGGTACCTTCCTCAACTGAATGATTCTCAAATTCTATTCACTGAATATCTTACAGACCAATATAAGTCTATTTCACAAGAAAACTTAATACAAGTAGTTCCATTTATACTCACATACAACATCTAACATGAGTAGGAGGCTTGATGGACTGCTGTCTAGTTGCAATGACAATCTTCCGAATCTGGTTGCTATATCTTCTATGTCTTCAATCTATTCCTTCTCCAATTTCTGGAGATCCTCAGTCATGAACTCTCTCCTTTTTCAACATATATAATGCTTATAAGAACGGTCACAAAATTGTACCAATTCCGCCTTTTTGATCTGTCTTATCCGCTCACTGGTTTGTTCATTTAAACAAGTTACATATAGAAATTGAGCACAGACTTCTTTGATTACACAAATATATAAATGTAATAAAAATACTCCATGCAACGGTGGCGCACGGCCTTTCAACGACCATAGAGGAATCAACAGCGCTTTACTTCACAGTTTTTTCATACAAATTCATAACGCTGCATCAAGGCACAGTTCCATTTACTTTCATGACCTGCTATGACGTGTTATCAACGGCGTTATATTAAATCTATAGGAACAGCGCTTTAATTTTATGGAGGCAGCGTGCGGAAATAATAACAAACACCACTTTTTTATGATATAACTTTAACAATCACACCCACGGTATATGTAAATTCGATAACCACTGTGGATAATTTAATGCAACATAATTGAATCATTTGGACAGCGTAAAGAAAATCGATTGGACAGTGAATGAACCGGTTGTTAAGCAGCCACAGTATATATATTTTTACACAGTCTCTTAAAAGACCCGCCACAGCCTTCCATCTAAAATTCTTCAGGCATACAATTGAAAATTGACAGCATACGTAGTACTTAAATCATAACTTACAGGCATGCACATAGAATTGACATCGCCAGGTTTTGTAAACACCCTTCTAAATTGTTTTATTCAAGCCATCAATTATGGACAGCGCGGGTTCATTCCCTTTCCCAGCTAAACAACCATTCCTCTTTTCACGTCCGCGCTCCTTCTCTATTCAAGACACACACACTGTCCTTTTTTTTCCATGCATAAAAGAAAATTCTAATTCTAGACTCTTACCTGGACAAAAAAACTTTCCTACTTAGCAGCTGAGTTTTTCATCTTTTTCCTTCTTATCCCTAGATGCTTTATTACAAAAGCAATTACATATAGGAAGTAACAATACATAAAAATCTTAGCTTTTCTTTATTCTAATCTAGTATGCCTTATTCTATCTAGAAAAGATGGCATATTCTATTTCTAAATTTAACTAAAAAAACATGGAAAACAGCAGGCTAAGGATCCCACTCCTTGCCTGTAGATTTTTTTGATTTTTTATGGAATAAATCAGAAGATTTTTCCTCTGAATCAGATGCTCCTGCATCAGACTCCTGAGGACAAAAATCTTCATGGGCTCCTGTCCATGAGCTGGTCTACAGATTTTCCCAGTTTCTGTAGAACATCTTCTGTGACCCAAGTAGCTTCAGTGATTGGTTGTCCTTTCCATTTGACTAGATACTGGAAGTATTCCTGTCTCCTTGTCTTCTTGTGCACCTACTTGTCTAGAATTCTTTCTGGCTGTAAATTCCTTGCTGTGGGCAGCTGTTTTACCCAATTAACCTCTGTAGTCTCTTGATCCTGTATTGCATCATCTGTAGCTGTATCCTGATATTTATACAAGTCTGCAACATTAAAAATTGGTGATATTCCCACGCCAGGTGGCAATTCAATCTCATAAGCATTTGCAGAGAACTTCCTTAGTATCTTGCATGGTCCAATTTTCTTAGACTTCAACTTATTATATTCACCTTTTGGAAATCTCTCCTTCCTGAGATGTTCTAACACCAAGTCTCCAACTTCAAAATTCACTTCTCTTCTCTTCATATCTGCTCTAGCTTTGTACTTGATGTTGCTATCTTGCAGCTGTTGTTTCACCTGTTCATGAATTGATTGCATTCTGGAAGCAAAGTCTTCACCTTCTGCACTCCTCATTTCTTCTTTCCCCAAATTTCTTAGTTCAGATATTCCTCTAGGATGCATTCCATAAAAAATAGTGAATGGGCTCTGTCCTGTACTCCTGTTTGGCTTATCATTATATACATACTCAACTTGCGGCAATAGTTGATCCCATTGCTTTGGATGCTCTGTAGTAAGACTCCTCAAAAGATTGCCTAAGCTTCTGTTCACAACTTCAGTCTGTCCATCCGTCTGAGGATGATAGGCTGAGCTGAAACTTAGCTTAGTTCCCAGCTTCTTCCATAATGTTCGCCAGAAATGTCCCACGAACTTTGAATACCTGTCTGAAACAATGCTTTTGGGCAACCCATGCAATCTTACAATTTCTTTAAAAAACAAGTTAGCAATGTGAGAAGCATCACTAGTTTTATAACAGAGAATAAAGTGTGCCATTTTTGAAAATCTATCTACTACAACAAAGATTGAATCATACCCTCTCTGAGTTTTGGGCAATCCCAACACAAAATCAATTCTTATCATATCCCAAGGCCTTTCTGGAATGGGCAATGGAATATACAATCCGGTATTCTGGCTTCTTCCTTTTGCATACTGGCAAACTTTACAATTTCTTACATACTTCTCCACCTCAGATTTCATTCTTGGCCAGAAATAAAATCTGTTGAGCTGCTCCAAAGTCTTCTCTACACCAAAATGACCTACAAGTCCCCCACTATGCTTTTCTTTTATTAAATTTCCTTTCATGGAACAGACTGGTATGCACAGCTGATTTCTCCTAAACAATAAACCATCCTGTAGAAAATAATCCAGCCACTTACTCAAATCTGCCAAAACTGGATTCCTACAAGCTTCAAATGCCTCTTTAAAATCTGAATCATCTTCATACAACTCCTTGAGAAAATCAAAACCCATCACTTGGATTTGACTTTCCTGCAACAAAACATTCCTCCTACTTAAGGCATCTACAACTTTGTTTGACTGTCCAGTTATATGCTTCAACACAAAATGAAAGCTTTGAAGATATTCCACCCATTTAGCATGTTTCTGGTTGAGCTTTGGTTGCTGCATGATAAACTGCAAAGCATGGTTATCTGAATAAAGAATAAATTCCTTTGACATCAAATAATGTCGCCACTTCTTCAATGCCTTCACAACTGCATAAAACTCCTTATCATAAGAAGAATATTTCTTTTTTTCATCATTTAGCTTTTCACTGAAATAAGCTATTGGTCTATCTTCTTGGCTCAACACTCCTTCAATTGCTTCTGCGCTAGCATCACACTTAACTTGAAAGGTTTTGTTAAAATCAGGAAGAACCAAAACAGGATTTTCAGTTACTTTCTTCTTTAAAAGCTGAAAATTTCTCTCTGCTTCAACAGTCCACTTAAATGGCTGTTTGTCTTTCTTTATGGTCTCAATAATAGGTGCATTAATCTTACTAAAATTCTTAATGAATTTTCTGTAAAAAGTAGCAAGACCATGAAAACTCCTTACCTCAAAAACACTTTTGGGTGAAGGCCACTCCACAATTGCTTTGATCTTTTCTGGATCCTTCTTTAATCCTTCAGCTGAAATCACAAATCCCAAGTACACCAACTCTTCTTTCAGGAATAAACATTTCTTCAAGTTCAACAATAATTTTTCCTGTTGTAGCCTTTGCAGGACATAATTTAAATGCCTCAAGTGCTCCTCCTTAGACCTGCTATAGACTAATATATCGTCCATATATACTATTACAAATTTACCAATGAATTCTTTAAGAACTTCATTCATAAGTCTCATGAATGTACTTGGTGCATTGGACAACCCAAAATGCATCACTTTCCATTCATATAACCCCTCATTAGTCTTAAAAGCGGTTTTCCACTCATCCCCTTCTCTTATCCTTATTTGATGATACCCGCTTTTAAGATCTAATTTGGAAAAGTATTTTGCACCAGACAAGCAATCCATTAAGTCTTCAATTCTGGGTAGCGGAAATCTATACCTGATTGTGATCTTATTAATTGTTCTTGAATCTGTACACATCCTCCAGCCTCCATCTTTCTTTGGGCTCAGCACTGTTGGCACCGCATAAGGACTCAAGCTTTCCTTGATCAACCCCTTGTCAAGCAATTCTTGTACCTAATTTCTTCATTTTCTGCAGGAGTCATTCTATAAGCTGCTTTGTTAGGCAAACTTGCTCCAGGAATTAAATCTATATGATGACTAATTCTTCGGATAGGCGGTAACTCATTAGGCAAGTCATCAACAATAATATCATAATAACTCTCCAACATTTCTTGAATTTCAATAGGTAAATCAGAAACTTTGGTGGAAGTCATGATTACCTTGGGCTTGCAAATTATAGCATAGCTTACCTCACCTTCTTTCATCTGCTTCAAATACTCCTTTCCTCCAAGTAGCAGAGTTTTTGGATCTGTCTTCTGTCCCGGTCCGCCTTCTTCTGGTAGTGGCAGTAATGTATGGTTAACACCATCTTTCTCAAACTTGTAGGTGTTTCTTTTTCCATCATGCATGGCTGCTCTGTCATATTGCCAAGGCCTTCCCAGCAATATGTGACACACGTCCATAGGCATCACATCACAAAGAACTTTGTCCTTATACTTGCCCACTTGAAACTCTAATTCACACTGTTCACTTACCAGCAGCTGATGTCCTTTTTGTAACCATGACACCTTATACGGTGTTGGGTGCCTCCTTGTTTTCAGCTTCAATTTTTCCACTACTTCTGTAGAAACCAATTTGTCAGTGCTTCCACTATCAATGATCATCTGGCAACATTTCCCTTGAACTTTGCATACTGTCCTGAGCAAAGTTTTCCTTTGCGGCGGTTTAGTCACCTCCTTTGCTGATTTAATCAAAACTTTGTTAAGTACCATAGATTCTCCTTTCTCTGGTGTGTTTTCCTCTTCTGGTACTGCTGTAACTGGTGCCTCTCTCTCAGCTGGAGCAACAATTGCATTTCTCTGTCTTACTTATGCATTCTCTGGACATTCAAAAGCTCTGTGTCCCGATTTGTTACACCTGTAACATCTTATTTCTCTGCCCCTTCCTCTGTCTCCTCTTCCTCTGTAAAAACTCCCTCTGCCTCTTGCATCACCTCCTCTGGATGCATGCGGGGTTGAGCTACTGCTAGCTCCATCTTTAGGTGTTGTAGACCTTCCTCTACCACCTTGACTTCCTTTCCCTCTGAAATTCCCTCTCCCCCTGGCAGACTGCTTCCTTATGAGTTTTTCTTTAGCCTTCAGTGCTATTTGATAGGTTTCATCTACTGTTTTTGGAGACAGTAGACTTATTTCATCCTGAATGTCCATTCTGAGGCCATTCATATATCTAGCCACTCTCTCAGCTGTGTCTTGGGCTTCTCCAGCTCTTATACTCACCTTATAGAACTCTTCTGTATACTCTTTTACTGTCAAAGCTCTCTGCCTTAGATTTTGCATTTGCCTAAACAATGTCTGTTGATAGTTAATGGGTAGAAATTTACCTTTAAGCTTTGCTGCCATCCTGCTCCAATTCTTGATTGGCTGCTTGCCCAGTCTTCTCCTTTCCGCCTGTACACCATCCCACCAAAGCGCTGCATGGCCCACTAATTTGGTGACAGCAAACTTTACTTTCTTCTCCTCTTCCATTTCTTCATAATCGAAGAATTTCTCCATACTGTTAATCCAGTCAATCAGCTCCTCTCGATTTAGTCCTCCTTGATATACTAGTACTAACTGGTTCCATGGCCTGGCTGTGGCTTTCATCACTGACTGAAAGATCTTCATCTCAGGAGGAATCTCTGCTGCTTCCTCTTCAGTATCTTCAGCTTCGGGTTCACTCGCGTCTCCATCATCTATATTCCTGCCAGAGGTTAGTGCATCCAACCTAGCTCGCAGCTCCTCTACATCTTCTCTCAACTCGACATCTCCGGCATGCCGTCCTCTTCCACCACATCCACGTCCTTGTCCTCTTCCAACCCTAAAAGCCATCCTTCTACTGCTCCTAAGATTTACTTCACTGCCAATTGCTGGCTCTGATACCACAAATGATGGACTGCTGTTTGGTTGCAATGACAATCTTCCGAATCTGGTTGTTGTATCTTCTATGTCTTCAATCTGTTCCTTCTCCAATTGCTGGAGATCCTCAGTCATGAACTCTCTCCTTTTTCAACATATATAATGCTTATAAGAACGGTCACAAAATTGTACCAATTCCGCCTTTTTGATCTGTCTTATCCGCTCACTGGTTTGTTCATTTAAACAAGTTACATATAGAAATTGAGCACAGACTTCTTTGATTACACAAATATATAAATGTAATAAAAATACTCCATGCAACGGTGGCGCACGGCCTTTCAACGACCATAGAGGAATCAACAGCGCTTTACTTCACGGTTTTTTCATACAAATTCATAACGCTGCATCAGGGCACAGTTCCATTTACTTTCATGACCTGCTATGACGTGTTATCAACGGCGTTATATTAAATCTATAGGAATAGCGCTTTAATTTTATGGAGGCAGCGCGCGGCAATAATAACAAACACCACTTTTTTATGATATAACTTTAACAATCACACCCACGGTATATGTAAATTCGATAACCACTGTGGATAATTTAATGCAACATAATTGAATCATTTGGACAGCGTAAAGAAAATCGATTGGACAGTGAATGAACCAGTTGTTAAGCAGCCACGGTATATATATTTTTACACAGTCTCTTAAAAGACCCGCCACAGCCTTCCATCTAAAATTCTTCAGGCATACAATTGACAATTGACAGCATACATAGTACTTAAATCATAACTTACAGGCATGCACATAGAATTGACATCGCCAGGTTTTGTAAACACCCTTCTAAATTGTTTTATTCAAGCCATCAATTATGGACAGCTCGGGTTCATTCCCTTTCCCAGCTAAACAACCATTCCTCTTTTCAGGTCCGCGCTCCTTCTCTATTCAAGACACACACACTGTCCTTTTTTTTCCATGCATAAAAGAAAATTCTAATTCTAGACTCTTACCTGGACAAAAAAAACTTTCCTACTTAGCAGCTGAGTTTTTCATCTTTTTCCTTCTTATCCCTAGCTGCTTTATTACAAAAGAAATTACATATAGGAAGTAACAATACATAAAAATCTTAGCTTTTCTTTATTCTAATCTAGTATGCCTTATTCTATCTAGAAAAGATGGCATATTCTATTTCTAAATTTAACTAAAAAAACATGGAAAACAGCAGTCTAAGGATCCCACTCCTTGCCTGTAGATTTTTTTGATTTTTTATGGAATAAATCAGAAGAATTTTCCTCTGAATCAGATGCTCCTGCATCAAGGCTCCTTGGTCCAAGTATTAATAATGGTATATTATGTTTCCACTATTAACTCTACACTTCAATTTAAAAGGAGTCACATGCATAAACTACAATCATTCTCCTAAACATCATTAACCTAGATAAATATACTCATATATAATTGGTACATGTAAGTCATTCATGTGCTTATAGATAACACCACATTTACATATATGAGCTAAATGATTTAACTAGTTCAAGTTTAAATGAAGTAAATATTCATGCCATATTTACATTCACTCCTTGTCTAATATTATAAGCCAACCAAAAATGGATCTTGCCTTCGCCCTTCCTTCAATAGCGCATCGCTGGCCTTTGGCCTCTTTTCTTCATCTAGACATGATGAACCCTCCGCTTGGAGGACAGTGGAAGCCAATGTCTCCCTTTCCAAGAACATGCATGATGGTGGAAGTGACAATAATAACTAAAAATACTGCTACTCTTGAACCCTATACTCTTCCTTTTTTATTAATGAATTTGAAATTTGGCTATAAGAAGTGGAGGAACCACACAAAGGAAAAAGAAGAAGGATGCATGATTGAGCTTGCAGTGAATCATCTTTATAGAGAGGGTGTCTCTTTTATAGTAACCTTTTTCTCAATTTGGTTATTGGCATGACTTAGAAATCTTGTAGCTTATCCACTCTTTCCTCTTTAAATAACAATAAAAGCCACCGCCCATGTTAGCAAGGTTTATATGTCATAGTGGTTAGATAAGGATTATAGACATGTCTTACTCCATTAATCTAGATCCTCATCCTATCCATATCTTTATTTAGAA
>APFE030577372.1:0-12569 GCA_000404065.3 Pinus taeda | reverse complement strand
AGCTACAACCTCCTAAGAATAAGATCAGAGCTGATGCAAAATGAAACTGATCTCCATTACTCAAAAAATAACCATGTCACAAAAATGTTTACAGCAAAAGCTCCAAAATGGGCTGGAAGGTAGAGCAGCACTAAAGTGCGAAATACAAATGTTCAAGAAGTAAACTACGAAGGTTGGAAGCCTTCCTACTTATGCACTACAAGGACCTCCAACAGTCCTCCTTAATTCAAGGGGCTCGACTGCTCAAAATTGCAAGTACTCAGCCACTTCACAAAAGTTGCTCGACTACCCTTGGGAATCACCTTTGGTGGGCTGCTGAACTCTGAGATGATGGTGGAGAACTCGAGGAAGGGGTCATTTAGTGCAAGAGACACCCTTCCTACAAATCCTCAGCCTTGTTCCCTCATATTTGGCTGTCAACTGGCTCATAAATGCTTGACCTTGGTCCAAAAGTTGTCCAAAAATATGCAATAAGCACGTATTAGACTTCATGGTCAAGTGACTATTCTCATTCATTCAATTAACATAAATATAGTCAAAAGCATGCATAAACTATGAATAATGGTGGATTAATCGAGAATAATAGGCAAAATGAGCCTAATAAGTTACCCATTTTTGGGGCTCATCACCCTCGACAAGACTAAGCCTTAAATCCTCCTTAGTGAAGTCACTCCATAGACATTCCTGATATGGAAATTTATCTCATCTGGTAATCCCCGAAATTATGTTTCCAAGTCTTTGGTAAACACATTAAGAGAAAATTACATAATTTATTTGTCATTGGGCTTCTATCCAACTATTTCTAGCTCATCATAGACATTTTGAAATATGGTGAGATAAGAAGCAACGACTTCACCATTATGCATCTTGGTTATCAGCGACTTCTCCTTGAGAATCATTTTAAGAATACCTTATGGATCCTGGTATAGCTTCACAATGGCTTCCCGCATTTCCCTTTCTATATTATTCTAAGAAACATGTGTTGCAATATGATCTCAGCCCCCATCTAGGACCATCCTCTTTTCTTTGGCCATATCCTTCTTAAACTCATGAAATTGGATAGGATCTGTTGATTTTTCTTCTATTATTGTGATGAACTCTTTTAGGCCATGCTCATCTGAAAGGAATTGCATCCTATCCTTCTAGATGGAAAATTTTGAGGCTCTATCAAGTCTATCCTAACCTCTGAGACCTCCTATGGCCATCTCTTTGAAACTCAAATAAATGGAGAGTTAAACTAGAAATCTTCTTCTCTTCTCTACTTTGACTCTCTTGTACTACTCACACTCTTTTAGGAATGAAAATCTACCTCTAGATGTCTTTCTTTGGATAAGAATTTTGCTTCATCTATTTACTAAGATTACTCACTCATCCTTTTGGATGTCCTTCTCCAGATCCTAGCACACAAAATGAAATATTTACAACTAGAACTAGCTAGTCTCACAAACTCACACTTCCAAATTTATTTTCCTGCTAGAGTCCTAGTGCAACTGGAAATCTCGAATCTCGTCCTGCAAACTGGAAACTAGAGATCCTGCTAAAATTTTTGGAAGTTCCTTTTTGTTCTTTTCTCTTCTTTGCCTTGCACAGATTTGTAGCTAAAACCCTTGCTGTGCTTAGATCTACTCAATGAATTAACTTATTTTCTCACCAGAAATATGTATCAAACACATCCACTACCTGTTGGAATTCTCCTTTAGGAAAATCAAACTTTTCCTGCACTCTACCTATGGAAATCAATCTCTTCCCAACAATTCGCACTGCATTTCTAGCTTGCATAGATCTAGAGAAATTATGCTAAGATATCCCTCTAAAACTGAACAATCCGGCTCCTCTCACTTCTGAGTCTCTGATATGGTCTTCAATGCTTTGATGCCATGTGAAGATTCCTTGATTGAAATTACTAGGTATTATTCTCCTAACTAGTAGAAGTTTAATTGTTTACAATAATTATCGAATAATTCACAATTACAATATTCACCATAAAAAAGACTACGCAAAATAAAAAACCAAGAAATGAGAAATAAATGCACACAATAAAAATAGACACCAACATTTTTAGACTGAAAGTCCCCCAAAAAACCCTGAAGGGAAAATGGGTGTAACATATTAGGGTTTATTTTATTATGATGTAGCAGGAAATTGTTAGTACAATAATTTGAATGCTTGACAAGCTATCCACTAGAAAATATACTGGGAAAAATAATTAGGAGAAAATTGATCGCTCTGGAAAATAATTTGGCGTCTCTCTAGCCCCCTCACACTTCCCCTCTGGTTGCTTGCATTGTTAGCCCGATGAAAGTCGTACATCCCTAAATATTCCTCCTAATGGGGCATCTAGCCTTCCCCTGCCCACAATTTTTTTTCTTTACCTTCCATACTAAAATCCTGCCATTGGAATATGAAACAAATCCTTCCTAGAAAATTGCTCTATTGAACTAGTTAACTCCCACTACTTGGAGAAATTTATTTGCAGAATATTTCGGTCTCCCTTTTCCTTCCTCTCTGACACTAGAAAACAATGGGAATCTCTTGGAAATTCTCCTCTACTACTCCCTCAATCACTCATATTCTCCTTCTGGCTTACTAAATCATGACAACTAGAAAGCTCGATTTGCCATGCTAACTCACTCCCCTATTGTGACTTTCTCCATCACATCGATTTTCTCTTATAATCTCTTTTTGGAGCTTCAATAACCACAATTAGATCCTCATCAATGGCTAATATCATCTTAGACTCAATTCATGTGAGTTTCTAGAGAAATTTCAATCATCCTTAATTAATTCCCATTAACTAACTGGTTTTCCTAAGTTAGACTTAGAAAAAAATTTAAACCATGGATAATTAATTTAATTAAGGAATTTCACGAGCTTATCTTGCAAAACCTTTTATGGGTTTTGGAAATGTCATGTTCCTTAGCCTATTAGACACAAATCAAAACTAGAACACTAGTTTAATGCTCCCAAAAGAACAAAAGCTAAAAAACACTAATTTTCCTGAGATTTTCAAAATTCATAATCTTTTTATGATAGAGGAGCTATTAGAATATATTCACTTTAGGTATAGAATTATATTACTCTATATTTCTTGAGGGAGAGAACTCTGGGGAGATATGAGAGGAGAAACGA
This sequence comes from Pinus taeda, assembly GCA_000404065.3. Taxonomy (NCBI): domain Eukaryota; kingdom Viridiplantae; phylum Streptophyta; class Pinopsida; order Pinales; family Pinaceae; genus Pinus; species Pinus taeda. The sequence goes on along the minus strand of APFE030577372.1, from coordinate 9,440 downwards.
AGTTCCTTATACCCATCCTTGACAGTATAGATAGAAGATTTCCATCCAAGTTTGTTTTCAACATGTCGTTTCTAGGGAGCACACCCTATTAGCTTTGTTTTTAAGGTTCCCACTAAGGGTTGAAGATTGATGAGGAGGGCCTCTAGGTTCCATATGATCCAACCACTAGATTCATCTTATCTATAAATATGAGCAAGCATAGTCTATCCAACATCACGAGTGAAGTGCTCCAAGGGACATAATTCTTGTAATTTGAGGAGATGTAGTTGATACATTATTCAGTCTATCTACATGTGATTTTTAATTCCATTCCTAGGAACCTAGTTGAAGTGGTCATTGATAAGAGAAGTTGTGGTAGATATAGGCTTCCATATTAGAGATTATTGCTGAGATGTTTGAATAAGGTCGATATTGCTTCAATTTCCACGATGTAGATATTTTTCTTTGAGGACTTTCACCCACCAAATCTCTGAATTCACTTTAAGCTTCCAGGCTAGTTAACTCCTATCGCCTTATTCATTAGAATCGGATATGAGATACCAATTCCTCCATGAAGCTTTGAAGCATGCACATTAGTCCATTTTACCAAATGATCATTTTTAGTAAAGGATTTTCTTCCTTCCCACAAGAATTTTCTAATATAGAATCTGAAGTGATGGAGAGCATATTACAGAGCAATGGGTGCCAAAAAATGATACAAGGGGATGGTTGATAAAATTACCTTTATGAGGATGATGCAACCTATAAAATTTATCCATCTGGCTCCCCATGCATCCAACTTATTTTTTATTTAACCATAGAATTATGCCATGCTTGAGGAGAATGAAATTTAAAGTAGATGGGGATCCCCATACACTTGAAGCCAAGAATATCTCCAATTTTATCTTATTTGAAACTAGATATGTTCCAAGAAAATATTTGGGACTTGGTTGCATTAGCTAAAGCTCCTAAATTTGAGACAAATATGTCTAGAAAAAGTTTTAATCTCTTGGAAATGGACAGAGAAGCTCCACCCAAGTGGATAGTGTTATCAATGAATTGACAGTGGTTGGCACTTTTGACATTTGGAACACATGTAAGATCAGGGAGGCAACCATTGCTATGTTCAAAATCTAGTGGCTACTTAAAGCGTCTTCCATGATGCTGTATAAAAATGGGGATAAAGGGAAGCATTGATGGAGGCCCCGAGAGGCTTTGAAATATTTTGCTACTCGACCATTCATCAAGGGGGTTATCCAAGGGGAGTTGATATAGAGAGTGATCTATAGATTATTTTGGCATGGAATCCCATCTTCTTCATAACATTAAGTTAGTATGTTTTCCTTAATTTATCAAAAGTATTAGCTAGGTCAAGTTTAATAAGCATACCTTGATCACCCCTTGTCTAATTGTAGTCAACAACCTCTTGAGCTAGGATAATGTTAGCTATGATCTATCTCCAAGGGACAAAGCCTCCCTGGTTTTATGGTATAATGTAAGGAATTAATTTTTTTAGATGATACACAAGTACCTTGGAGATAATTTTATTTGAAATATTGCAGATATAGATTGGGAAATATCTATCAAAAGAAGAGGGATTAGATTCTTTTGGAATTAGAGCCAGAAAAGATGAATTTATACCTTTGCCAATGCAAATATACTTTAAGGAGTATCTGACCATTCCACAAATATCTGTCTTGATAACATTTGAATAGTGTTGATATAAGTGAGTGAAAAATCCATCTAGACTAGGGGGTTTATCATGTTGGAAGGAGAAGACAACCTTACTTATTTCTTCCTCTGTGGGTGGAGTAGTTGGTTGGAGATTCAAATATTATGTGACGAACATCAGAATTTGTTCAAGAATATAAGATTCATATTATTTTGTGGGTGGATAAATATTCATATACAAATTACTAAAATAGATAGTGGATTCCTTTTTGACATTAAGAAAGTTGTTAATTTTGAGCCCCTATACATGTACTTCTTTGATATTATGTTTCCTTTCCTAGTTTTTAACTTACTTGTGAAAGAATTTGGTGTTTCTATCACTCTTTTGAAGCCATATTATATGGGATTTTAGCCTCTATTAATCTTCTTATTCATTTAGCAGTGAATGATATTTTGCAAAGGTGTTATTTTCCTAAAATAATATTTCCTTTGTGGTTGGCTAATTTTTAATAAAAGATTAGATTTGCTCCATTTTATGTTCAGTTTATTGGATAGTTTCTTTCAAGTCAGACTTGGATTCTCTTAGCCATAACTTGATTCTCCTTTCAAGTATTTTAATTTTGGATTCCCAGATATGAATAAGTTTTTCCTTTACCCAAGGGAGTCATGAGGAGGCAAATAAGTCATGAAATTTCGGTGACAAGGACCAGAGAGAGGAATATCAAAAGGGAATTAGGTCATAATTAGCCCAGGAGGAGAGATTCTCTTAATAGGGAAATGGATTGAGCCATTATAGGAGAGGATGGAGGAGTGAAGGTAAATATTAAGGGTCAAGAAACCATAAGAGGCTAGGAAGCAATCTAGTCCTATAGCAATATCACTTAGGCCATGTATTTTATTATTCAAGGTATAGAGAAATCTTGGAGGTTTGATGTCTAACAAATGGAGGTGGCTTATAAAGTCCTCCATATTCTCTTGGAAATGATCACAGGTAATGAATGCCCTTTTTTCTCTCTATTATGGCAGGTAGAATTTAGTTCCCTCCAAATATGGAATTGGAGCCATATTAAGAGAATTTAAGGCACATGATGGATTTATAGTAGTATTTTTTTCTTTGAAATGAATTGGAATATATACATTGACGATAGAACATAATTTTTTTGATACGAGGATCTAGAAAGAAGTAGTAAGAAAGTGAGTTGTCTTGAAGGAGTTTAGAAGTTGGAGTTAATTAGGATCCCAGAGAGTGCATAATCCTCCTAAGGCTCCCCTAGAGTTGATAAAGGATATTTCATTTTTGTTCTAGATCTTTCTATGCCTTGCTAAGATCTATCACTCTTCCAATTTTCTCTCTTGAAGAAGGGCCACTAAGGATTTTTTAGTTTTGATGAGAGATTTTACTGCAACCAATATTTTTTCATATCTGAGGCCCCTACAATTCCAAGAGACTATGGTAATTACTTACTCTTAGATTGGGCTGCCCCTTTAGGAGGGGCTTCTCCAAGTCCTTTCTTGATTTCTTTATTATTATGTTCTTCGAGTTGACGAGGGATGGTATGTTGGTGGCTTAAATCCTTTGATTTTTTAGTATTTTCAATGCTGACTTCTCTTTTGGTTTTCATTCCTCAAATGTGAAAATGACATTTAAACACTTTTTCTTTCTTTGCTTCATATTTTTCTTCTGCTCAAATAGAAAATACAGAAGTAGCTGCAATTTCTCTTAGAGAGAAGAATGCCTCTTCTTCCTTTGAGTGTTCCTCTGAATTACTATATGTATCTGCACTAGATTTGAGCTCGTTCATGGGTTCTAGCTGAAAATATGGCTGGGATGGTTGCTGAAGTTGCATGCATGGTTCTTAGATTTCACGATTTTTGGTCCCCACTTTTTCCATTAAAGTGGCTAGGGCTTCAAACCTTTTCTCGTTTCCTTATCGATTCCCTAATTTGCTTGACCCTTCGTTACTATCAAGAGATTTATTCTTTAGAGAAGAAGGTCATTTTACATGTTGGATTTTCTTTTCCTACTCGACTTGGCAAGAGGCCATTGTTTATTAGGGCCTTGTCTCTTCTTGCTTGTTTCTATTGCTACCAGGATCTCCTTGTTTTTCTTTATCTTCTTACGTTTTAGGAAAATTTCTAGAAAAGTGCCCATATTCAAAATAGACTTTACATTTTAATGGGATATGGTCATAATCAATTTCTTGAATATGGGACTAATTGTCAAGGAAGAGATAAATCATAGCAGGGATCCCTTTATTGAGATCAACTTGCACACATATGTGAGCATATGATAAAATCCCCTCGCGAGGCTCCACACAATCAATGTATTTGCCAAAAACAATTCTAATGCATTTGAAGATATCATCATTCGAGCAATGGAGGGGAAGGAAGGGGAGTTTTACCTTAACAGGGATAGAGGTGGGAATATCACAACCAGGGTTGAAGTTAAGGCTCCAATGATGAAGGTAGAGGCCTTTGAGCCGATGAAATACGACACTCTCCTAACGATCTAGCACATGTCTAACTTTTTTCAAAGAAAAAGGTGAAAAACAATTTCCCATAAAAGGAGGAAGCGATTTCACCTTTGATTAAGGGTTTCCAGTTACTTTCAATCCATATTTGAATAATTAAGGGAGAAGGAGATAGACCCATGAATTAACCCATCAAGCCCCGTTCAAATAGTTGGAGCACATGTGATCTAGTATGAGAGGTAAAGGCTTCAACCTTTGGAGTGTCATCAAGTTTCTTAACTATTCAAGATGGAGGCACTTTATGGAAATTGGACCCAATAGTCAGAAGGGAACTTATGGTAGAAATTTCTTGAGCCAAAGGGGAATTATCAAGGGGATGATTAGTCATGGTTGACCATCCAACCAGGGAAACATGTTCCAACAAGCATAAATCAACGCCAAAAGTGAGACTCGTCATAAAGAGGAAAAGACAGAGGGAATGTATTCAGGAAGTGCTGAGAAGAAGTTGAACACAAGGAAGATGAGGCCAAGATTAGAAAGGGGGTGAAAGTGAGTAGAAATGAAAGGAACCATGCATCTGTAATGCATAGTGGGAAGGGAACTTAGGGCCAAACAGCCATCAAGATGAGTGAAAAAGTGGATATATTATTTAATAATATCAATGCATTTCATTAATAACTTATTATTAGTAAGAATATTAGCTTCCAATTATCATTATAAAACAAGAATATTACTCAATAATATATTATAAAAGTAATAATTTGTATGCTTCCTTATAATACATAATTTAGGGCCTAATGATAATAATAATCATAACAATATTATTATAATAACCAATATAGATTCATATTAACCATAGATCTAGCAAGTGAGGGATGAAAATTTTGAATTGAAAACTTATTTTAAAGTGAAAAACTTGAAACAATGTTTGTAGCTCTAGAGATTTGGTTGCCCTTGCCACCTAATAAATATGTGGTTCAAATGGATATATATCATTTTTCATTGTTTAGATTGCATTTTTTCATACATAAATCGATTTAGTGCCTTGAAAATTCCCTTGTCCACTTGGATTGCTTAGACTACATAGGTTATACTTATAATTCTAACAAATCCTTTCTACATTTCCCACAAAATTGATTAAAAAATATACCTAAAAAATGGTCAAAATGGAGAATAATGAAACTAATTGAATTTTTTCAACCACAAGTTTTATTTTGAATTGATTTATATAATATATACATAGTTTTTGTTTAAGCCTACCCACGAGCCCCACACACACATATATAGAATAAACATGGAAATATTTTACTTCACTGTGTGTATTGAAATATTTTATATATGATGCACATTGAAAATTAAACCATCAGTAATATTTGTTAAATGTGACATATTAATTTTATACTAAGAATTGAATGAATTATACATCAAAAATCTTATTATTCGTATTAAGAAGTAATTGAATTTTTTCACCCTCTATATACATATATCTGAAACTAATTTGAAATAAATTAGTTAGTATAGTCTATTTAATTGTTATATTGAAACATTCTTAAAAAATATAATATTTACATATGTTTCTCACAGTCAAAAGTTAAAATATAGAAGAAATGACATTTTTTAAGCGTATTTTTATACTTGAGTTTAAGTTGTTTAATTTGTCGAATTTGAGTGTCTCATAGATTTTTGAGGGCTTTGAATCCATTTATGCACTAAAAAGTGTATCTTAAAGAAGAAAATATTAGAATCTTACTTGAGATTGTATAGTTGAATTATGGTGAAAAGGCTATTTCTTCTATAAGTTAGACTACACCATATGTTACTTCACATAGATATTGAGAGTGAAAGTGAAATATTTTTACCACATCTCCTTCACCGTATATATATTATTATTTTTTTATTTAGCCAAATTTTTTTAATATTTAAAAAATATTTTATTTCTATTTTAAAAAGGGACACATGTCAACTCCTCATTGAACACAAACAAAATCACACAACACCCTCATATTGGGTTGTAAAATCTTTATGTTAAATGTTAATATGAATATGCTATTGCGCTAAGAAGTGCATTCTACAATGTAGTATGACGCTGATGGGTGATTTTGTTTTAATATAGAGTTAAAACATGTCATTTTTAAAACAAAAAATAAAACAAACAATTTCAATTATAATTCTAAAAAATTGAAAAATGAATATGCCTCATAATCCTACTTTTACAAGCATGCATATTAAGGAGATGCCATAAAAAATATTTCACTCTGCACTCTTAGATATAAATGAAATATTTCTATGTCCATGTTAAGTAACATAATTTATACTAACTATAAAAATAAATAAAGTAATTAAAAGTCAAAAAATATTATATTTTAACTTTCTTATATTACTTTTAAAAATATTTCAATATAAAATTAAATAAACCATATGAATATCTATATTAACTAATATTATTTCAATATCAATTTCATGCATATATTTATATAGAGATAAAGTAAAAAAAATAAAAATAAAAAAATATTGGCCATAATAAAGTATTGAAATGTGCAAAGAGAAAAAAGAATTGAAAGTACAAATATTCAGTTAGTTTTTAATATGAGGGAAATGTGTAATTCATTCAATTTTTAATATAAAATTGACATGACATTTTAAAAATATTAATAATAATAATAATAAATTCAATGTTGATCATATTTAAAAATATTTACATGTATTTAAAAATATATTAATAATGAGCTTACTCACTGTATAGTACACAGTGATAGAGTATTGTTTTAAGGTACTCCGTGGTGTAAAGGTAAAGGTCACCTCTTCAAAACTCTGTGGAAAAAAATCCAACCATGTTAATGCTATTGCAAGGTGATTTTGAGGACATAGATACTCTTGATTCATGGCTACTCAAGACACATGTTAGGCATGCTAGTTATCTCAAAGCTCACATTAGCTAGCAAAAAATATATGTATTGATAAAGAAAATACATTTTAATATGACAATATGGTCCATAATTAAAATATTTCAATACCCATGTTAAATAAATAAAAAATCATCTTAACTACATATATAATATGGTTTAAGAAAAAAACATGCATATATCAGATTAAGTAATTGACAAAAGGAATTTTTTATAATTAAAACATTTCAACTAGCTTCACTATTCTACAATTTGACCATTTTTCACTTATACTGTTTTGTCAAATTTGTGTGAAACTTAAACAAAGATTTATCAAAATTACAAGTTTAATTAGTACAAAATCCAAAACAAAAAAAAAATCAAATCATTGTATTTATTCATATATTTTGAATCTACATTGTTATAATTATTAACCAAGATTTTTATTAAAACCCTTTGCGTGATTATTAATTAATAATTATAATATTATATTAATAAATTACCTTCAACTCCAGAATTTGCGCGCCACTGCTACCTCTGCGAGCACCCCCCTACGAACCCTTCTCATAGCCATGGCTTTAGAGGGAGGCTCTGAGCCTCCTTCCTCCCTCCCTCCAGAGCTCCTGGCCTTCAAGCAGCTGGTGGGAGACTGCAACAAGCGCCCAATTTCAGCCTCCCAACAAAAGTTCGTCAAGAAGACGGAAGCAATCCCGACTGTCGCCTTTCGAGTTGAAGAACCATGTCGTGCTGCCTGAATATCGCAGAAAGAGGACTCATCGACCAGTTCACTGGGTTATGGCCATCACCAAGAGCCATAGAATCGTCGGTGCAATGCAACTGGAGACCGCTGGTTTCAAAAGGAATAAAATGCCACTTCATCAGTAAGGGTTATTTCATTTTCATTTTTGACTGCATTGAAGATAAGAACCTCATATTTAGAAACGAGCCATACTTCATGGGTCCCTAGTGTCTATACCTGAACAAATGGACACCAGACTTTGATCCAACCCAAGATGTGCCCTCAGTTGTCCCTATCTGGGTGTGCCTCCCTCATTTACCCTTGCACTATTGGAGTACGAAGACATTAGAAACCATCAGAAACACCCTTGGAAAATACATTGACAAAGCAGACAAGAAGGGACAATACTCCTGTGCCAAAATTTGTGTCGAGGTTGATCTGGAAGTTGGGCTTCCAGAAGCCATAAAACTAAAACTGACAGAATGGTCTCACGTACAAGAACTAGATTACGAGCAAATGCCTTTGAAGTGCAGGCATTGCCATGGATATGGGCATTTTGCAAGAAGCTGTAAAAAAAAAATCAAGGAAGAAGCAGAGAAAATGAAAGGAGATCAATGGACAATGGTGTAGAAGATGGCCTCATCAAAGCAGCACAGCAAACCGAGAGGGAAAGGGGCTCAAGCGGGACCCATTGTACCATCCATAGAGCTATAGCTAGAAGGGGCAGTACCCCTTAGAACAGACCTTCCCTCAAATTCCTTCGCAGCTCTCAGCACAAAGGAAGAATCCCCTATTATAGAAAGTGACACAGAACAGTAGGCCAATCCCCCATTAATCGAGGAAGGAAATGCAAGGGTTTCCCTTTCCTAAACCGACTCCCCAGAAAAAGGCTCTTCGCCATCCTCTTATGTACACATGATAAGAAAGAAACCCTCGAAATTGAGCAAGCCCTCATAGTGGGCAGGGAGGAAATCCCTTAAGGAAGCAAGAGAGGAAGAAGTAGAGAGGAAAGAATTGCAAGGAAGTCAGTCCACTCTAGAAATGTCCATAAGTCGAAATACTAGAGCACGACCACCAAAGGGAGGCCTCTCCTCCACTACCCTAAATAAATAATGCGTATAGTCTCTTGGAACTGTAGAGGCTTGGGGAACCCCATGAAGGCTACAGCTATTAAAGATCTCATGAAAATAGAAACCCCATAGATCCTCATGCTCCAAGAGACAAAAATTGAAGGGGAATCCCTTCTAGAGTTAAGTAGAACGAACTAGAAGACCAAAGTTGGGATGGCCGTAAGTGCAAGGGGAACCTCCGAAAGACTTGCCATGGTCTGGATGGAGGAATTGTTCTAGCTGGAGAATTCCTTCGAGACTCAACATTGGATTTACACCGAGCTTCGACATAAAGCAAGTATGCTCACTCTCGCCCTGTTTAATCTTTATGTTCTTGTTCTTTACCTTGAGAAAAAGAGTGTTGGCAAACACTTCTCGATTTTGTAGACATCTATTCTCGCATGAACATTGTAATCGTAGGAGATTTAAACATCGTTGTTGACACAAAAGAAAAAAGAGGGGGTAACAATAGCAGATATCCATTGCTACCCCTTGTGGAGGACATAATTCAGCAGTGGGATCTTCTTGATCTTAAACCCAAGAAGGGGAGATACACTTGGAACAACAATAGAATAGAGGCAGCACACAT
>APFE030577369.1:15639-43614 GCA_000404065.3 Pinus taeda | reverse complement strand
TTCAAAGTTCGATTTAAAGGCCGGATTTTGGCAGGTCGCTATTAATGAAGAAGACAAATTCAAAACTGCTTTCAGTATCCCTGCAGGACATTACGAGTGGAATGTCATGCCCTTCGGTCTCAAGAATGCTCCCTCCAAATTTCAGAAAGTTATGGATGACATATTTAAACCATATTTTATTTGGATGCTTGTATATATTGATGATGTGTTAATCTTTTCTAGAAACCTTGATGACCATTTTAAGCATGTAAATATTTTTATGAAGTTAGTTCGTAAAAATGGTCTTGTACTTAGTAAGAGGAAGATGGAATTGTTCCAGACTTCAGTTAAAGTTTTGGGTCACCAGATTGCAAACGGCCAGATCTCTTTGCAACAACATGCTATTGAGTTCGCAGACAAATTTCCAGATGTCTTGAAGGATAAGACACAATTACAGAGGTTCCTTGGTTGTTTGAATTATGTGAGTAGTTTTTATCAAGATTGTGCTAGTGACAGAAAATTGCTCAATCCAAGAACTGGCAAAAATCCTCCTCCATGGACAGAAAAGCACACCAGAGCAGTTCAAGAGATCAAGGCAAAGGTGAAATCCTTGCCTATTCTATATATTGCAGATGATGAAGCCTTTAAAATTGTAGAATCTGATGCCAGTGATATAGGTTGGGGTGGAATTCTGAAACAAAGGATTGGTGAAGAAGAACAAGTAGTTCAGTTTGCCTCAGGGGTCTGGAACCCAACTGAACAAAAATATTTTGTTATTGAAAGAGAGGTAAAATCTGCTTGGAACTGTATTAGCAAATTTGCAGTTTATCTTATTAACAAGCCTTTCCTTCTTAGGACAGATGCTTCAGCAATGAAGAAAGTCTTGTCTAAAGACATCAAGAAACCAGAAGAAGCAAAGTTTGCCAGGTGGCAAGCATTATTCGCAAATTTTGATTTTTCTGTTGAGCATATTAAAGGAGAACAAAATTGCCTCCCTGATTTTCTCAGCCGAGAATATCTTGAAAAAGAAACTGCACAGGTCATGATGATTGTCACCGAATGGGATCAAAGTCAGAAGTGTGAAGTCTTGAGGACTATCCCAGATAACCAAGACTGGGATACATATAAAAATAACTGGAAGCCTACATGGCAATTACGGAATACAAAAGTTCTTGATGCAGACCTCCAGCCTCATACAGATCTTCAACACTATGTGCCAGAAAGAAGAGTATATCCAAAAGGCAGAAAATGGATTCATGACATGATATATACTAAAGCAAAAGCCGATGCAAGGACAGCAAGAGAGGCATTAGAATCAAATTTCCATGATATTGGACGGATTAGGCACCAGGGAGATAGTAATACTAGGATTTATGGAGCATACTTATGTATTTATCGTACCAGAGATCTATGGGTAAATCAGCCACAAATCCAATCAGGTGCAAGATGGCCAAGAGATGACCCTAAGATAATATTCCCAGATACAGTCTACAATTTTCCAGATTATAAAAAGTTATGGTGGGACTTCATGAATGTCGATGATAAGACAGATACACATTATACAAAATTGAAATTTAGCACAATGGCAGCCTCTCAGAATAATCGGCAATGTGAATGGTTCCGAAACTGGTGGATAGACTATGGTGTCAACAGGACAGCCATGGATCCTGTGTACCATGAAGGATATCAAAGAAGACACTGTCAAAGATGCTTTGATTATAACATTGGAGACTGCTTTCATCGCATCTACAACACAGTCAGAGAAATGACAGCTAAAGAATGGGACCCTTTCCACATGACCAATTATTCTCTCCAAGAATATATGGTAGATCACTTGGAATGGTGCGTGCTAACCAAAGTTCAGCATCAGATCATATTGGGAAAGCCGATGATAGTCCGGAGAATATACACCAAGGCATGTGATGACTTGCTTTATAAAAGGGAAAGATTCCCTGACTTTACTTTATTTTGAATAAGTACCAGTCACAAGGGCTTAATTGTGATCAGTGTTCCAGTGGGCTTTACTGTTCAAAAGCCTCCACATTGTAATTATTCTCTCCTAATCTTTTCTCGTGGGCTTTTTGTACAAAAGTATCCACTGTGTAGCTAGTCATGAGTCTGCTTTACCTGCTTTAGGTACAAGAATCTACTTTACAGATAATATCACATGCGTTACCCGAAAGCAATTATTCGGCCTGGCCCAAATATTTGTGCGGACGTCGCTTTGATAAAAGACTGGAAAAGAAATGATTCTTGAAGTCTTTTCGGTCTGAACAACAGTAATATTTGTCCCCCCCTTCGCATGCTATATAAAGAAGAGTAAGGCTCATTTGTGCATCATCGAGTCTTAGGCAATTGTGTGTGTGTGTTTGAGTCGAGTGTTCTCCTGCTCTGCATCTGTGGATATTCAGTCCGATCTGCTTGCATCACGAGTAATCACTCAAAGTCCTTAGTTGGTTCGAGAAGCCTGCGTATCAGTGTGCTCGGCATTGGTAAGAACCTAAAGTGGCCGAACCATTAGAAGAGTCAAGTTTTGGGTGCGAAGTCTGATTCCAATACAGAGCCTATATCTTGCCAGAAGCTTCCGGTAGTAACTTGCTTATGATTAAGCTGTGAAAAGTCCGGTAAAAGCAAGACTAGTCTGTTTCTGCATAGAATCAATCTCTGTAAAAGCTCTGTGATCATTCTGTAAAATTTTCTCCATTCTGAAATAAAATGAGTATGCCATTATCTTATTTGACTATCTCTGAGCATTTATAAAAAGTCCGCTGTGATAGTAGTTCTCTTTGTGCTTTCATTCGAAGTTCACAAGAAGTTCGCCAAAGGATCGAAGGGACGCCAAGACCGTGTAAGGCGAGGAAGCCGTTGTAAAGGTCGTCAGAGCGTGAAAGATCTCAGTAGGTTCACCACTGGTTCACCAGGAGTTGGCTATCAGAAAGAACTGACAGACACAGAGAAAGAGCAAGCTTGTGACAGAAGCCCCTGCTGAAAAATTTGGAAAGAGCAAGGCTAATCTGACTTACGCTATTGTCCCTAAACAATTAAAATAATCTGCCCTAGTCTGACTTAAAATAATTTATCAACTTAAAATAAACAATTAAAATAATTTGTCAACTTAAATGTCAGGCTGTGGTAGCAAATTACGGATATAAACGTTAGAGTTTTAATCCCACCGAAAAAAGGGGGTTTTTTTTGGGGGGGGTTTTTTCCAAATTTTTTAGGGCCGGGGGTTTGGAAAAATTATTTTCTGAATATAATACAGGATACAAATTGATGTTTATATAATATATATATATATATAGATATATATATAAAAGGGCATATTAATTTATATAATATATTATTGATCTAACTGTAGATTGGAATAAGCCGTCTTCTAAACTTTTTTAAGTTTTAGATTTTTGGTATATTTTTGGTTAATTTTATAAAAATTTTCACATAAATTATTAGATTTATATTTTAATAATTTATATTTTAATTAAATAGATTGAACAATAGTTTAATACTAATGTAACTCAAAACTTTTAAACACTACTGTAAATCAATTCCCACTACCAAAATTACGTACCTATTCCGTCCCTATCAATATCCTATATTGAGGCCATCAACATCGACTACCTCACTGCAAATGCCAGCACCCTGCGCGCCGTTCACGGAGATGCTCAATCAAATTAACAATTATGATTTTATTATAAAATAAATTAAAATACGTAATACACAATATTAGTAAGGACCTTTCAATATCCAGGGCTTGCTGTTCAAAATTTTCGGTTATTGTAGTATCAGCCGGTACGTCCCTATCAATATCGTGAGGCCATCAACATCGACTAACTCACTGGAAATGCCACCACACCGCGCGCCGTTCACGGAGATGCTCACTCAAATTAGCAATTATTATTTTATCATAAAATAAATTAAGATACTTAATGCATAATATTAGTAAGGACCTTTCAATATCCAGGGCTTGCTTTTCAAAGTTTCCGGTTATTGTAGTATCCACCGGTACGTCCCTATCAATATCACGAGGCCATCAACATTGACTACCTCACTGCAAATCCCAGCACCTCTATAAACTTTTTTCAATTTTTTTTTGTCAGGATTCCGGCTATTTTTAGTCATCCGGGCAATTAGTCAGCGTCTTAGACAACTCCTATGATTATGTATTAAAATATTCTCTAAATAGGAAAACAAAGTCAAACTATAATAAAAAAGAAAAAAATTATGTTAAGCATATTTAATTACTTGACCTTATGACCTAATATAATTTCATTTTAAGCAATTAGAAGTTAAAAAATAAACAGAGTTGTAAGTTTTTTAACAATATCAACTCCATATATATTTATTTATAGAAAAAAAAGGTTAAAAGAAAATATTTTAATGTTGTATTCAATAAAATTTCCACTCTCGGTTATGTAGAAAATATTTTAATACGAATTAATATTGACTTGTACTTAAAAATATATCAATAACAAAATTAACATTTTAATGTGGGTTGATTAAATGGCTCAATGCACATGTTATGTAATTTATATAATATTAAAAAATACAATTTAAATAATAAAAAATTACACATTGTTTTTTGTACTCTAAAATAAGTTTTCACCTAAAGAAATTTGATCCCACTCGGCTCATGTTAGATCTGTGGTTAAGATGGATCTATGTTGGTACAAAAGGCACCGTGGGGGCCCATTTTTGGCATTTTTCACTGTTGTCATCTAGCTCGACCTATGCACACATGTAGTAGTGATTTTCCAAATTCAGTAAAGTTTGAGTCAAAATATTTCAATTGAAGCGAGTGAAGTACTTCTTACTAAAAATTATGCTTCCGAAAGCTTCTTTCTCCAAGAATTTGCAACAATTTGAGTCAATTTTGGACCCTAGCCATACCTTACAAAGAAATATGTGTTCTCTTAAAAGAACCCTCCATTGGAACCCGCTGATGGCTGCATTTGACTTGAGAAAGTCCATTTTTGTTTTAGCTGAGAGAGTAGATTCCTTAGCAATGTCAAACTTCACTGAAGAGCCACAATTTCCACTTCCAAATCGAAGACGAGCTAGAAATTGCCAAGGTAGAACTCCTCTAGGCAAGAGAACATATTAAGAGAATGGAAACTAAGTTGGAGCTTCTAAGGAAAGAAAACTCTAACAAACTTTATCTCAATGATATTAGGAAGATAATATGGGGACAAATAATAAAGGTAGTGGCTAAACACTCGAATCACTTGGAATTCATTCAAGAAATGATTGAGGTCGTTAAGAGAACACACAAAGAAATAAAATCCATTGAGAACACTATTGGAGATTCTCCTTTCAAGGCTGAAGTAATTATAGACTTCCTTAACAAGGTACCTAAAGAAGTCGTAAAGGTGAATATCAATTGGTCTGAATCGATAGCGAGCGTTAACCAAATAATAAGAAAGCATGAACTAGTACGATAGGAAGAGAAAAAATGAAAGTGATAACTAAAGAAATAAAAGGTTTTACAAGGAAATGTGAGGCGCTCTACCAAAAGAATTTTTTAACTTTCTTTGACAATGATGGGAATCTATACTCCAAAGAGTCCTTCATGAAAACCCTAGCTACAATTAAAGAAGACCATAAAAGTTTTAGAGAAAGGGATTGTGCTTTCAGGGGAGAGAGATTATGAAATTATATAATGATCACTATGAAGTGTTGTTCATGCTCAAGAACATTTTCAAAGAGTAAGGAAAATTGACTATGATGACATTACCAGTGTGGAAGGGGCTATCATAGAGCCTTTTCCATGTGATATTCCATACGGTAGGGAGTGGAGGATTCTTATGGATTTATACAAGTTTTCCATCCAAGGGGATTTGCACTAACATTGCAAGGGACATCAACATAGGAAGGCTTCAACTCGAGGCCTTCGTAACAACAACGGGCATTGCCATTGGCATTGGCAGTGACACCACTGACATTGTTGGCAAGACGATCAATGTTGCATCTAGCTCAGCCAGAGCTGAGGCAGGAGGAAAGGGACTCATTGTACAACCAAGGGAGTGATAGAGGAGTCACTAGAATTAAATATAAACGGGCCCACTCTATAATAGGAATAAGAAACTTCTAGAAGAAGTTAGTTACAATATAGTTGGCATTTTTGTAAAAATTCATGGCTTTTCAAGTACTACTAGTGGTTTAGAGTAGGCTGAAGGTCCTTGAGTGCCTATATATTGGCCTTGTAAAGAATTTTGAAAGGAGACGTTTCAAAGTTTTAGGGGAAACTTTGTCAATTTTTTTTTTCTAGAATTTGATGGGAGTTTTGAGGTTTTCAAGGAAGAAATTTTGCTCTTGGGTTGTTTGTGCTTCCTTCATGTGTAATTTCATGAACCCCATCTTGTATTTTTGAACTGTGCACACACGAATAAAATTTCAAGCAATTTTCATGGCACATTGTGTTGTGAACTTGATCTTTTGTGATGATTTAATGAAATTATTAAATAAAGTAAATTGTATAATCAGTATGATTGTTTGCTTCAATTTTGCAAAAATTATCAAAATCATTAAAGAGTATCTTGTATTTTTTGATGGGTTTTGCAAGTTTTTTTAATGAAATTGCAACAATTCAAAATATTTTGTTTTATTGTGGCTGAATTCTTAATTTCTCAACTCTCAATCTAATTCTAATAGGTTTAAAATAATTCTTAATTGCTCTTTTAAATTTGTTAGGGTTTGATCTCCATTTTTCACCTTCTCAAAACTTTTGGTTCTTTATGTCAAACACATGGGTCATGAATGCTCCCACTAAGATTAGTAGAAATGCCACTAGTAGGGAGTTTAATAGTTGATGCTTTTTCCTCTCAACCAGGTTCTCAAAACATTTGAATTTTAAACAGAAATTGGAGATCAGTTTGAATAAGATTTACTCATTGTTATTTGTACTTTCTTGAAGTAAGATCATGTTCAATATGATGATGCATGCAAGCTTAAAATTTTTCCTTTGCAATTTATGTTGATTAAGGTTGATAAATTTTTACTGCATTTAACATAGAGATATGTATTCATACACTAATATTTAGGTACTGATTTAATGGCTGAAAAATTTTTTCCTGTTACCTTACTTTCTTGTGACAATTTGTAGGAGAAAGTTTGGAGCGTGATACTTGAAAATAAACTCAACACATGAAACCTCAGTAAGATTCAAAGAGGAACTTAACAGTCATTTCCTACAACACATTCATAGATAATAACATTAATATACAATCTTGTTCACTAATTTTTTTTATCATCTTTATTTCCTCTTGAAAACTAGAAGACAAGAACAAGTGATGAACACTAGACATGAGGAATACATAGATATTGTTGAAGAATATAACTAGTGTTGGTCTTCATAATTGTACTTATGTCATAATGAAATGTATTTATCAAAAGAAAGAAAAATAGTTTTTATTATTTAATAAATTGATTGATTAACGCATGGGTTACATGGTTGGGTCAATTAGTTTTATGTCAAAGCCTCCATTGAAGGTTTTTAGGGTTTATATTAAGTGTCCTAGTCAATGTCATATTGTAAAAGACCCTTGGGATTTATTTGTCAAGAAATATTTTTTATTTATTGTAAAATATGTCAATTAGGCCTCTTCCACCAATTCAACCTAAGCAGAGGTGGATACACTCCTATATAAAGGTAGCAACTCGACCTCAATTGTCATACTCTCTCATCAAGTTCGATATGCAACTTCTGGAGCAAAAAAAAGTGTGAATTTCAAGGAAGGAAGAGGAATGGGATAGTGAAGAAGAAGGAGGTATCTCTCAAGCATAAGAAATAAAAACTAAGTGTTCCTCTCCATGTCATATTGTAAAAGACCCTTGGGATTTATTTGTCAAGAAATATTTTTTATTTATTGTAAAATAGGTCAATTACGCCTCTTCCACCAATTCAGCCTATGTAGAGGGTGATAAACTCCTATATAAAGGCAACAACTCGACCTCATTTGTCATAATCTCTCATCAAGTTCAATATGCAACTTCTGGAGCCAAAAAAAAGTGTGAATTTCAAGGAAAGAAGAGGAAGTGGCTAGTGAAGAAGAAGGAGGTATCACTCAAGCATAAGAAATCAAAACTCTCTCTCTCTCTCTCTCTCTCTCTCTCTCGTGTGAAGCTGTGAAGTTGTTGAAGGGGTCAAAAACTATAGAGCTGAAGCTAGGCCAAAAGTCTATAGTTGGGGGTCTATAGCTGGGAAGTTGAATTTGTAGATTGTTATTGGGTTGAAGTTGCTAGATAAGAAGAAACTACTAAATCATCTTGGAAGGTTGACTTGGTGGAGGAGGAAGGTCTCTTAGTCTAAGGTCTTAGTCTATCTCATTTTGAATCTACTAAGGGAAGAGTTCTTTGACTGGGTTTTCCCCTATATAGAGTTTTATCCCTTACTGAGTGTCTACATCTAGTGTCTATGATCTTCATATTTTTTGTAATTGCTTGATGAGAAGAAGTTTAAGGAAGAATACAAAGAAGTTAAGAAGAACATAATAACAACACAAGTAATTACCAATATAATATTTTTTTTCCTTTCTAATTTCCTAACATGGTATGAGAGCTAAGGTGAAATAAGGAAGAAAAAGCAGCCCAAAGATCTACCAAAATGAGAATACAGAGTTTCAAGGTTAGGTCACAAGAAGTTGAATAGGGAGTTTTAAGGCTAGGTCACAATGATTCGAATAAGGATTTTTAAGGTTAGGTCACAAGGAGTAGTAGATATCAGAAGGAGCCTCCAACTACAGGGCTTGGAAAAAGAGGGCAAATCTTATCCTCGAAAAGCACAAGTATTGAATTTTGGTCAAGGGAAAATCAAGAAACCAATAGATGAAAAATAGAAAGAAAAATTTAAAGAAACTGAAATATTGGCTATGAACCTAATAGTGGATGGAGTTAATGACAACCTAATTCCATACATATCCAACATAGATTCCACTCATGAAATGTATGAGGCTCTCTCCAAATTATTCACAATAAAAAACATTGGTCTAAGATCAAGCCTCGAGAATGAACTAAGAACTGTTAAGATGATGAATGATGATACCGTTTCATCATATTTTATCTATAATCAAAGATGAAATCCAAGAAATAGATGAATTTGTACTAGGAGAGGAGCTCATAATTACTACTCTTCTTGGACTACCAAAACATTGGACTGCTTTTGCATGAGGAATCAATAGTTGGAAGGATACACCAACATTTGAGAAAATTTGAAATGCATCTAGTCAAGAAGAAGATCGAATATTGTTAGTAAACTACAAGAAGGAAGATGAAGAATAAATCACCTCTAATGTCTATTCTTCTCATCACAAGAAGAAGGGAACCTTCAAGAAGTTCAAAGGACCAAAGAATAAATTTGATATATCAAATATCGAATGTTATAATTGCCATAGATGGATAATTGTAAAAGCCATTGTCTTGAGATTATAAGGAATAAGAAGAGAGATAAGGATCAAAAAAATATTGTCAATGAAACACCACTGAAGAAGAATAAGATTGAGGAATCGGAAGTAAAGGACTCATACTACTAAGTCCTATCCTACATATCCTTCTTAGTATTATATTATTTTCCTTTATATTTTGATTTATAGAGTTTGTAGCTCTAACATGTCTTGTTAGAACATTTTTGAATTATTTTGATAGGTTGTAGGTATCCCTCACAAGGATTGGGTTAAGTTATCCAGATATTAGTGGGAGGTCTCCAAGATCTAAAAAATTGAAATGGATCTTGCGGGGGAGGCCCCCAAAATTTGAAAAATTACAATGCCAAAACGAAAAGGAGAGAGCACGCAATAAATAAAACCACAAAAAACTTTTTTTATTAAAACATATAATAAATGTAAAGCTACATTGTGGTGGACAATCTGTCCTTTTACAAAATGTGACTTGTTGCTTATAGGCTTTTTTGGTTACAATACCACAGGTAAATTCCATGGGTGGGTAAATACCATGGGTGGATGTCTCTTACAATACCATGGGTAAATTCCATGAGTGGATATATACTATGGGAGGATGAATACCAAGGCTGGATGGCACTTAATACCATGGGAAAATAACATGGGTGGATTCCAATTACAATATCATGGATAAATTCCATGGGTTGATAAATACAATGGGTGGATGAATACCATGGGTGGATGCCACTTACAATACCATGGGTAAATTTCATGGGTGGATGAGTACTATGGGTGGATGAATACCGTGTGTGGATGTTATTTTCCTTTCAGATCAATCCTCCCTCCTTAAGAAGAAATGGCCCCCATTGCATGAAGTTCCCTCTTGAGAAGCCTTTGTTGAAGATGAAGAACCACTAAAGAGAAGGGTTTTTTGTGGTTAACCCATAACTATGATGAACGAATATCTGAGGATAGAAATACCCTATAATGCTTTTGACAAACTGTGATACCAATAGTGTGCAGCATAGAAAATGGGGTTTGATGAAGTGTGGGATTGTGGATGACCCATAACCATCACAAACAAAGATCGGAGGATAGAGATGCCCTATAATGCTTGTGACCAATTGTGATACTAGTAATGTGTGACCTAGAAAATGGACTTCGATGAAGTGTGGGTTCATGGATGATCCATAACCATGAAAAATGAAGATAGGGGGATAGAGATACCCTGTAATGCTTATGAAGAAATATGATATTAATAGTGTGCGACCTACCAAATGCAATTTGATGACAAGGATTTTGTTTGGTTGACTCGTAACTGTGATGCTGACTCTTGATGAAGTAGCAGGTTCCTACATAGCCTAGGATTGGGGCACATCTCCAAAGAACCCAAACCAAATGCTGATGAATGTGAAGTAAGTGCCTACTGGGGTGGGAGGACATGTCTCCAAAGGTAACCCACTCCGAATGCTACTCCATATTTAAAATGGGCATAACTCGGTTAATATAACTCACAATCTTTATTATACCATGTTTTTGGAAATAGAATGATCATTATGCATCTTCTCATGTAATTTACATCCCTATCTAGACACTGGAAACTTATATTCATTATTCAACTGTACCGCTGTCATAAGATTTATGAAAAAATAGTTGATTTGAAATCAACGATATCTCCCTCTTCCAACTCCAAATATTTATATATAGAAAAAAGAAAATATTTTAATGTTGTATTGAATAAAATTTCCACTCTCGGTTACGTAGAAAATATTTTAATACGAATTAAATATTTTAATATGAATTAATATTGACTTATTCTTAAAAATATATCAATAACAAAATTAACATTTTAATGTGGGTTGATAAAATGGCTCAATGCACATGTTATGTAATTTATATAATATTCAAAAATACAATTTAAATAATAAAAAATTACACATTGTTTTTTTGTACTCTAAAATAAGTTTGCACCTAAAGAAATTTGATCCTGCTCTGCTCATGTTAGATCTGTGGTTAAGATGGATCTATGCTGCTATGAAAGGCACCTTGGGAGCCCATTTTTTGCATTTTTCATTGTTTTCGTCTAGCTCAACCTATGCCCAAGTGTGCAGTAATTTTCTAAATTCGGTAAAGTTTGAGTCAAAATATTGCAATTGAAGCGAGTGAAGTATTTCTTACTAAAATTTATGCTAGCTAAAGCTTCTTTCTCCAAGAATTTGCAACAATTTGAGTCAATTTTGGACCCTAGACATACCTTACAAAGAAATATGTGTTCTCTTAAAAGAACCCTCCATTTGAATGAGAACAATCCTTCAATTGATCAAATTAGCCCTGTAAGTACGTTCTTAAGCCGAAATAACATTTTTTTATGTTAAATGTGAGCTCATTCTAGCTCAAAATCCCTAAGCTTAAGTCACGCACACACCCTGTCATTTCCACAACACAGATTTTCACAGCACAAAGTTTTAAAAGGTTCCTCCTGCCAACTTGTTACCCTCATGTTGTGACATATGACACCCCTTTATTGTCTCTTTTAATTAATGGAATCTCCCTTCTGTTCTTTTCCACTTCCTTGAATCTACTAATCATTCTAGCAAGCTTCCATGTTACGATGGCCACCTTATCCACCATAACTTCCACCGACACTCAAGTAAAAGGACATAACAAAGAAATATGTTGTCACTATGTTGATATTATCGCCCGAGACCCGCTGATAGATGCATTTGACCTAAGAAAGTTCATTTGTGTTTTAGCTCAGGGAGTAGATTCCTTAGCAATGTTAAATTTTGCTGAAGAGCCACAATTTCCACTTCCAAATCAAAGATGAGCTAGAAATTGCCAAGATAGAACTCCTCTAGGCAAGAGAACATATTAAGAGAATGGAAACTAAGTTGGAGCTTCTAAGGAAAGAAAACTCTAACAAACTTTATCTCAACGATATTAGGAAGATAATATGGGGACAAATAATAAAGGTAGTGGCTAAACACTCCAATCACTTGGAATTCATTCAAGAAATGATTGAGGTCGTTAAGAGAACACACAAAGAAATAAAAGCCATTGAGAACACTATTGGAGATTCTCCTTTCAAGGTTGAAGTAATTATAGACTTCCTTAACTAGGTACCTAAAGAAGTGGCAAATGTGAATATCAGTTGGTCTGAATCGATAGCGAGGGTTAACCAAATAATAAGAAAGCATGAACTAGTACGATACGAAGAGAAGAGATGAAGTGATAACTAAAGAAATAAAAGGTTATACAAGGAAATGTGAGGCACTCTACCAAAAGAAAATTCTAACTTTCTTTGACAATGATGGGAATCTATACTCCAAAGAGTCCTTCATGAAAACCCTAGCTACAATTAAAGAAGACCATAAAAGTTTTAGAGAAAGGGATTGCTCTCTTCAGGGGAGAGAGATTATGAAATTATATAATGATCACTAGGATGTTTTTTTCATGCTCAAGAACATTTTCAAAGAGCAAGGAAAATTGACTATGAGGACATTACCAGTGTGGAAGGGGCTATCATAGAGCCTTTGCCATGTGATATTCAATACGATAGGGAGTGGAGGATTCTTATGGATTTATACAAGTTTTCCATCCAAAGGGGATTTGCACCAACATTTCAAGGGACATCAACATAGGAAGGGTTCAACTCAAGGCCTTCGCAACAACAACGGGCATTGCCATTAGCATTGGTGGTGACACCACTAACATTGTTGGCAGGACGATCAATGTTGCATCCAGCTTAGCCAGTGCTGAGGCAAGAGTAAAGGGACTCATTTTACAACCAAGAGAGTGATAGAGGAGTCACTAGAATTAAATATAAATGGGCCCACTCTATAATAAGAAGAATTTTTAAGAAACTTCTAGAAGAATTTAGTGTTACCACCCCAAGAAACTATCCTAGGTTGTAGCTCGGAGATGCCTGGGAACATATAAAATTCAACTTATTGTTGCAAATGGATGAATGGAAGGAATGATGCTTTTCCAAGCTAGGTAACCACTTCTACTTTGCTTGACACCAGACATGCATGAACACCCCCAGACTACAAGGCTTTAGACCACCAACTACTCACAGTTTTAAGATAGGGTGAATATGGAGAATACTGACCACACCAGCAGATGCACAAGACCATGTGATGGCCCGCTATGACTAGTAAAGAAGTCTACAAATCTAATCTCTTAGTACACAGATATGATGACAGCTCTTTGGCACTAGAGGAAGAGAAATCTGAATAACTCATTCAATGATACATACTAGACTTTAACATAGAGATAGGATGATAGCTACTCTAATGCTAAACATCAAGAGTTCAGGAATACAACATATCAGGAACAGCTTAGAAGTGAAAAGAAATGGAAAGTGAGCAATTAACAACAAAAGAAGCTTGTATTAGCTGAAAATGAAGACAAGACGCTGCAAGTATCAAAATAGTTATAGTCTCTAGAAGTTGGACCTTACACCAAAATATCAACCATCAACCCTGATTACATCTTGTTTCTGGGTATATATAGAGTTTCAATACAAAGGCACTTGGCCATTTTAGGTATGGAGGGGTCATAATTTACCACCAATCGCATTTAGTTGCTTGATGGAGCTTCTGAGTGCATTTGCTTGCTTTAGTGGATGAATCTGATCTTTTCATGTGCTCTTCTGTCCTCTTAGGTAGCTGGAGTGCTTATATCAATGAGGCCCCATAACTGTTAAATGCAGCTATCTGTTCATGCTCCATCCTTTTCATCCTTGGTCATACTGTTTGTTAAATATGGTGGTTGAGGAGCAACTATAAACAGTACTGGAAGACTGATCACCTTTTGTCCTTCGGGTTGACGGAACAGTCAAGGGACACGGACTGCATAGCAAGTGGATGAGTCGGATGAAAGAGTAAGATTGGCCATCAGATCGGGCGAATAGACGGTGGAGATGGCTTGGCAGGGGCTATCGAGAAAAGCAAGGGTGGAATGGATATGGGCTGTCAGATCTCAAGTGTATAGATCCAATGGTCGTCAGGCGGCAGAAGCGCACGGTGGCTATTGGGTGATGATAGAGGACCGGGCGGTAAGCAGTATTGATCGCATTTCCGTAGGATGTTGGGCGATAAAAGGACAATGGTACGCGATCCCATTTAGAGTGTGACGCGTGGCAGCGGAGGAGAGAGGAAACCACTCTCCATCGTGTGTTATCATCCCAACACATTGTTGATGCGAGGAGAGCAAACGTTGCCAATCGTGGCGGAGATGATCGGACAGTAGGGTTTTGATCGCACGGGTCACTTTATTTGACATGACAGGAGTCGTTGGATCAACAGGAAGAGTGAATGACCATGATTTAAAGGTGATGATGGGGTTATGGAAGCGCAGGGTGATGTGAACACGACTTTATGAGGCTTTTAGGCTTTGTGCTCAGGGCCTGAGGAAACAGGGGTTTATGTTAGGTTTTAGAGGAAAAACAGAGGAAGCGAGGGTGAAAGAGAGTAAGCGGAGTAAAGGAGAAGAAGGAAGATGACTGTTGTGAGCTTTCTTTTGAGCATAAACAATATGGCCAAGCTTAGATTTGGCCCTCAAAAACCTTCATTATGTAGCAGGGCTAATAGTTAGTTACAATATAGCTGGCATTTTTGTAAAAATTCATGGCTTTTCAACTACCACTAGTGATTTAGAGTAGGTTGAAGGTCCTTGAGTGCCTATATATTGGCCTCAGATTGAATTCTAAAAGGAGACAATTCTAAGTTGTAGGGGAAACTCTGTCAGATTTTTCTCAGAATTTCCTAGGAGTTTTGAAGTTGTCAAGGAAGAAAATTTGAAAATTTGCAATGACTCTTGGGTTGTTTGTTCTTCTTTCATGTGTAATTTCATGAACCCCATCTTGTATTTTGGAACTTTGCAGATACGAATGCAATTTCAAGCAATTTTCATGGCACATTATGTTTTGAACTTGATTTGTTGTGATTATTTAATGAAATTATTAAAATAAAGTAAATTCTATAATCAGTATGACTGTTTACTTCAATTTTTGCAAAAAAGATCAAAATTGTTGAAGAGTATCTTGTCTCTTTTGATGGGTTTTGCAAGTGTTTAATGAAATTGCAAGGATTCAAAATATTTTGTTTTATTGTGGTTGAATCCACAATTGCTCAATTCTCAATCTAATTCTAATAGGCTTAAAAGAATTTTTAATTGCTCTTTTAAATTTGTTAGGGTTTTTTCTCCATTTTTCACCTTCACAAAACCTTTGGTTCTTTATGTCAAACCCATGGCTCATGAATGCTCCAACTAAGATTAGTGGAAATGACACTAGTAGGGGTTTAGTAGTGGATGCTTTTTTCTCTCCCCCAGGTTCTCAAAACATTTGAATTTTAAACAGAAATCAGAGATCAATTTGAATAAGATTTACTCATGGTTATTTGTACTTTATTGAAGCAAGATCATGTTCAATATGATGATGCATGCAAGATTTAAATTTTTCCTATGTCTTCATGTGGTATTTTTTGTCCTTAGATATTTTCCTCCTCTTGCATTTGGTAGAGGTATTGGATATAATCCATCTGCCCTTCAGAGATGGCTTCCAACCCATTTTTTCTCCATTTTTCCACCATATTTTGTAAGGGGTAGGAAATACAACTTGATCCATACCAAAACATTAGTGGAATTATATTTCTATGGAGTAAATTTCTCCTTCCATGGCCTCATGTATAGGCCCACAAAGGCGAAGAAATAGGGGCGTCCATCAAAGACTTGATCCCTATCATCCAGGTTCGTAAAGACCACTGTAAAGAAGCCTTTAGACCCTAAATGAATCTCTATCTCACCACGATACTTCCAGTGGTGCTTGATCTAATCACATAACAATTTTTATGTCAGATAGATACCCATGAAATTATAGATGATCACATATGATTCCATGTGTTTCTTGAAGGCTTGGGCCCATGGATACGTGCTTAATGCTGTTGGAATTACAGAAATTTTGATCTTACATGGGCCATTCCAATTAGCCCCTTTTGACTTTTTCTTCTAATCTGATTGGCTAGCTTTGGTACCTTGGTCCTCTTCTCTTATTTGACCATTCTCACCTTGATTACCTGCCCCTACCTCTCCCTAACTAGTGATCGTTGACCTGCTAGCCGAAAATCTAAAACTCACCTTGGAAAATTTTCCTTTATCAGCTACCACCTTTCTATAAGAGGAAGCCCCACTCCCTCCCCCTTTGAACACTAATAGAGTCAGAACCTACCTGAAACTTCCCAGAAACCCTAGCTTTGGTGTGCCCAATAAATCCTATATAATTTAAGAAAGTCTTTGCATAAAGGATGGATAAAAATAAGATGCAAATAAATATACCTAATAGGGGTTAGTTCCATTATTATTTATGTGTTCTTCAACACTTATGTAGGAGTAAAACTATAAATGTGTAGTTTTATTATTGGTTACTACCCACCAAAATTTATGAAGTCCTTGTTTGTGAGCAAGCAATTAATTATGTAGTGAACAAATTACATATATGCCTTATACGAATTTTATAGTTGTATATTACTTTCAATTACTTTATGTCTCTTCATAAAACTTATGTAAAATTAAGGTGGAACTGAAGTATTTTATTTATGGTCGTCAATAAATTTTTTATTGCTATTTTTATCTTGTTAATGTAAATATTATTTTATTATTTTTAAATGTAGCTCCCCAATATTGGGTTGTACAACGTCTCTCGACATAAAGAAGCCATTTATCGGTGACTTAAGAATTAGTTAAAAATGGTTTGGATAAATTACACATATCCCCACTATTGTCTTTAGAGTGCCTCTCGGCACAAAGAAGCCATTTATTGTTGACTTAAGAGTGAGTTAAAAATGGCTTGGATAAATTATGGAATATTCAACTTAAGAGTGGGTTAAAAATGGTTTGGATAAATTATTAAATATTTAGTGAATGCGAAAATTGACAATATTTATTTTATTTTATTTTAATTTACATAAATATGCTAATTTTTGTTAATGATTATTAAAATTATAAAATTAATTGAGTAAATTTAACATGTTAAAATTCTTACAATATTTAAATTGTATTATATTTAACATTTTAGTTCAATTTTTTATAACTTCTCATATATTAGAGTTTATTATTTTATAACCAGTGTAGATTTATCTTGATTTTGGATGTATCAATTCTCAAGAGAGATCAAATTGTCAAGTTGAAAACCTCTTTTTGAACGCAAAACTTGAAGAATGGTTTGAACCTCGACATATTTCATCCCTCTTGACACTTGATAGATCTAGACTTAAGATAGTTCTAGACTGGTGTTAAAAAATTGTAAATTCTAGAGTAAATTTGAATCTATAATTAATAAGAAACAAATATTTTTACCAATTAAACCTAAATTTGAATATATAAATATAAAAACAAATATTCTCACCCATTAAACCTAAATATACATATAATAAAACTAGATCCATCATAACTTTGGATATATCAAACATCAAGAGGGATCAAATCTCTCGAGATGAAAAACTATTTTTTAGTGCAAAACTTGAGGAAATGTTTGCATCTCGAGAGATTTGATGTGTATCAATGCTGGATTGATCTAGAGTTAAGATGGATGTAGACACATTTATATGTATACTTAGATTTAATGGGTAAGAATATGTGTTTTTTATTAATTATACATTAAAATTTAGAAATAATAGAATATGCACATTTTATTAACATAATTGAATATTTTAAAAAATATCATATATCAATTTAATGTATAATTTAACTTTACTCTTAAATAAACTATTATTGTGTCAATATGCACTCTCTAATCTAGTATGGAAGAGATGTTGTGATGTCCTATTATGTTATTGTTATGATACATAAACAATTTGACTTTATTAAATTGCATAAAAATAAAATAAAATAAAAACAAAATTAATAATTAAAACAAAATTCAGGTAATAGAGTTAATTTGTCATTGGTAGTTTTTCATCTCTTTTTCCAATGATATTCTTGTGTAAGAAGACACACACACATTTTAAACCAACCTAGATCCATCTTAACTCTGAATCTACCAAGCATCGAGAGGGATCAAATTTTTTTTCACTCTAAAAGAGGTTGGCACCTTGAGGGTTTTGATTCCTCTTGGTGCTTGGTAGATCCAGAGTTAAGATAGATCTAGGCTAGTTATAATAGTTTTTAATTGCATCAAAGGTCACTCTCGATCCAGTATGGAATAGATGTTGTAAGATTATGTTATGTTATGTTATGTGATATTATGTAAGCATTTTGACTCGATCAAATTACATAAAAAATAAATAAATTAAAATAAAATAAAGTAAAACATTAATAATTAATACTTATAATCATAAATTATTATTAATATTTAAACTAGCTTAGATCCATATTAACTCTAGATCTATCAAGCCGAATGTTATCAAATCCCTTGAGGTGCAAACCTTTCTTTAAGTTTTGCACCCATAAAGGAGGTTTGTACCTTGTGCTATTTGATCCCTCTCAATCCTTGATAGATCCAGAGTTAAGATAGTTGTAGGTTGGTTATTAAAATTTTTGATATATAAATATCTGATAAAATTACTAATTTCTCATACATATTTTTAAATATTATATTAAATTAATTTATTGCACCAAGAGATACTCTATAACCAAGTATAAGGGAGATGTGTACACATAATGTAAGTAATTAAGTAAGTATGTGTGTATCATAATATTTTTTAAATGTTGGGATATATATATGTGTGTGTGTGTGTGTGTGTGTGTGTAGGCATAATGTAAGTAATTAAGTGAAAAAAATTTAAATATCAGGAAAAATATATATAGGAATTTTTTTGTTTTTTCTTTTTTTTTTTCCTTCATATGTTTTAATTAATATTCAAAATAGACTAAATTTTAATAGGAACATGAATCAAAATTGTTAATGAAATCTGCAACACTTAGGTGAGAAGCACTTAAGGATGCCACAACATTGCATTCATTGATTAGAGAAATCACACATACACAAATATATTGGTTACATTCTGCTTAGGAGATCACAACAATCTCCTAGAAAATATGACCTAAATATAAAATTAGAAAAAAATCAAAACGACATTTCTCCATTATTTCTAAGTTTCCCCCTTAATGGAGAAAGTATTAACCTCCACACCTAAGATCTCCCTAAATAATTCAAATTTCATCTTCCCAAGGGCCTTTGTGAAAATATCAACAACATTTTCACAAGTATTACAATATTCAATACAAATTTCCTTAGACTGTATCTTCTCTATAATAAAATGAAACTGAGCGTCAACATGCTTTGTCCTTGCATGGAAAATTAGATTATTTTCCAACTTGATCATAACCAATAATCATCAGAACATGCAACTGTAAAAGAACTCACCTAACCACTGTAATTCATAAT
The DNA here is from genome assembly GCA_000404065.3 of Pinus taeda. Lineage (NCBI taxonomy): Eukaryota > Viridiplantae > Streptophyta > Pinopsida > Pinales > Pinaceae > Pinus > Pinus taeda. Next base: position 23,859 of record APFE030577369.1, on the reverse strand, counting down.
TAGAGGAAATAGACTATTCCTCGTCATCTGCACCTTTGCTATAAGCTGCTTTGTTAGGGGCTTGTCATATATAACACATTCTTGACCTTTAAAGATAACCTTGTATCTTTTGTGTATCAATTGACCAACACTTAACAAATTATGTTTGAGACTAGGAACATAATATACCTCTTAGATTGTCTTTGGCTCCCCCTGCTTGGTCAAAATGTTGACCACTCCTTTGCCATCTACTTCCACAGTTTTGTGAGTCCCCAACTTTACCGTTGCTTTCACAGATTGATCGAAATTTGCAACCAAATCTATGTTGCCTGTCATGTGGTTACTACAACCACAGACTAGCAGAAGGTTCATGCATGGTATGGAAAGCTAGGAACATGGAGTTAGTGCTCTTTGTAGTGACATTAGCTCTTTGGTTCCCTTGATCAGCTATTTTCTTCCTGCAATCACGAGCATAGTGACCAAATTTAATGCAATAATAAGATCTCACCTTTGATTTATCAACTCTTTGATTATTATTGAAGCTTTTGTAGTTTCTTCCACTTTCATGTTCATGCTCTTCTCGGCCATCTCTCTGACCACCATATCTTCCACTCCGTCCTCTACCTCTCATTCTAATTCTGCCTCGACCTTTGTCTCTTGAAATAGAAACCTAACTTTTGAAAGCACTCGCTAAGGTGGAATCCTTATTTTTGTCTATCCTTGCTTCATGCGATAGAAGTGAACCCATCAACTCATCAACTGTGAATGATGCCAAATCTTTGGCGTCTTCTATGGTTATTACCACAACATCAAATTTGGTAGAAAAAGATCTGAGGGTCTTCTCAACGACTGTTTGATCTTTAATCTCTTCACCATAAATCTTTAACTAATTTACAATAGTTATGACCCGATTCATGAAGGAATCAATGTCCTTTATCTCCTTCATCTGCAGAATTTCAAAACCTTTCCGAGTATTCTGCAACTTAACAATATTGACTTTGGTCATACCTGAATAGTTTGTCGCCAAAGTATCTCGTGCTACTTTTGCTGGGGACATGATCATAATCTTCTGGAACAATGCTCGGTTCACTCCCTACTGAATAAGCTAAATCGCTTGTGCATTCTTCTTCTTGTCTTTCTTCCATTGTTTTTTCTCTATATTATTGAGAGCTTGTTCTTCTGCTTCATCTTTAGGTTCTGAAAACCCAAACTAGACATAATCCTAGACATCATGCGTGTGCAACATGGTCACCATCTTCATGGCACACACATTATACTCTTTACTTGTAAATGGTGAGAACTGAGGCTAGAAATTTGAGAAAGCCATCTTCCTGCAAAAATACTTTTTTGAAAAAACCCTAAATTTCTCCTTTGTAAAACTCTTTTTCAAAAAAAATACGTTCCAATAAAAACTCTTAATTTTTTATTTTATAAAAAAAACTATTTTTTTTTCAAAAAACTCTCTTAATTATTAAGGAATTTAGACTTCTGTGATCCATAACATTGTTTAGAGAATTTTCGGCGAAATCACATAAATAATCATTTGTCGACGCGTTTCGAACCAACCAGTGTGGTTCATCCTGAGGACAAAATATATATAAAAACAAAACACCTTTATAAAATCACCAACAAATTAAAAACAGATTTAGTAAAATCTTTTAATAAAAAACCTTTTTTTTAATATTCACTCTTTTAATAAAAGACTTCAAAGACTTCCCACGTATATAAATCTTCGGAACGTTTGACTTCGAATTTTGAAACTATGTTATTGGTAACGCGTTTCTGTGAGTTTACGCGTTAATCCTGTAACGTTTCAAAAATTCACGTAATTTGCGGTTTTCACCTGACCCTGAACGGTTACAAAAATTCACGTAATTTGCGGTTTTCACCTGACCCTGAAAGCGTATAGAACTGTAGAATGGGTTAATGCTCAAACCACGAAAAAATAGATTTTCCTTTTCACACGGATCACTGCAAACCTGTTCTCTCTAGCTCTGTGTAACCTAGCTGTGATACCAATTTATTGGAAAAGCAGAGATGACAAAGAATGAATTCACACATAAAACTGTGTAACTTCTTTCTGATACCAATTTGTTCGAAATACAGAGATAAAGCATGAATTCACTAGATGTTACTATTCTATTGATCACATACAACATTATACTTACAATGAAGCCCTTGAAGGGTATTTATCATTTTCCAATGGCCTTGACATGCAACTATACATAAAGTCATCTATCACTTGACTCAATACTCAAACAATCAACCACTTTGAGTCAACACTCAAACACTATCACTTAACTCAAATTGACTCAATACTGAATCAACAACCTTGATTCAACACTCAAACACTCATCTGACTCTCTATGTTTAACCAACTAGACATGCAGAGTAATTTATCTTATTTTAACAATCCAGTCGCAAGCTAATAACAATCCAGTGGCAGGCGTGGAACGGGAATAATTTCTAGTGGCACCGCCTTTGCCATAGTAATTCCAAACTTCTCTGTCATGTCCACTTCTTCTGCACTCATGCCCTTCGCTGGTGCCCACTCGAATGAATGGATAAGAGAAGCCAATACCAGATGAATTATCTGACTCGCCAACGAAAGCCCCGCGCATATTCTCCTTCCTGCTCCGAATGGTATCAGCTCGAAGTGTTGTCCCCTGTAATCCACGCTATTCATCTTATCATCGAGAAATCTCTCAGGGACGAATTTAGATGGTTGATTCCAGATGGTAGGGTCCCTTCCGATTGCCCACATGTTGACGATTACCTGGGTGTGTTTCGGTATCAAGAATCCCTCAATCTTGTTGGGTATTTTTCTTCTGTTTGTGATGGGAAAATACCAAAACCACAAAATCAAACACAGAGGCAATGCTCCGTTCTTTTGCTCCAAGATCTTTTACACAGAGAAGTCTTTTAAAAATAATTACAGAGCAGAGTATTGCACCACCATAAAATGATTTATATTCATTAAACAAAAACACTTACATATTCATCCTCTTTCACTCAGAGGGATTCATCAAAACATTTTCACAAAAGTTACTCTGCCTCCTATGAAATTTTACACCACTGTGTGTAAATATTTCATTTACATTCACTGCTGTGTGAAAACAAAATTTACAGGGAGTTACACATTTACCTTTTCACCTGTGTGAAACAATCCATGGATTTGAAAACAAAACAACCCACTGGTTTTCATTTACTTCTCCTCCTGCACTGTTGTGCAATCTTTACATTTCTTACATTACCAAGACAATATTTTTCCTCTGCTGCATAAAAATCCCTTTTACATTACAGACCCAAAATATTTATGCACTTCTGTGCATTCCTCCCTGCAATACAAAATTACATGACAAAAATTTTACCAGCACTGCTGTGGTCACTTCCCCTGCTCTTCCCTCTTTTTTTGCTGCAAGAGTCGCCCTGGTTTTTATATGCCATTACATAATGCACATATTACAATTACCTTTTTAATCCCCGTACGTTTTTTTTGTTTTCATAACAAAAATAGGGTCAACGCTATATATTAAAACATATATCAAAAAGAAATAAATAAAACTTACGCTATGTTTTTTTTGCCCATACTCCGTATTTAAATCGCCGTAAGAAATATTAAAGGCTTACCAAAACATTATGACATGGATTAATCATAAGGTGTGGGCAGCTCCATGGTTAATTAAATTCGACAGGCCCGAATGTACTTTGGATAGGTTTAAACGGCGCAGTACTTTCCATTCAATCGAACGGCAGAGAGAGAAGTATCATGATTGGATGGATATCGGACAGAGTGAGCTGACCCAACGTTACCTTCCGATGAAGGTCAGGTGCATATGTCACACTTGCATCACGGTTGGACAGTTGTCGGCATCGGACCACACCACACTGTCCGGAAACAGCCTCCTGTGGAAGAGTGGTGCGATATGATACCGGGCGGTTTAAGCTTGCTGCGGTGGTAATCTCCGTGCGTTGACTGCAGGTCAGCGCGGTTTGGTGAAATTATAAATGTAACAAATCTCACAATCACTATCTGCTCTGTGTGGAAGCAGAAGAGGAACTACCTGGTGCAACCTCAAAACTTCTTTTACCACTGCACAAAGATAAGGGAGACGGTCACTATCACTTTCTTCCACCCTTCTATTGGGACCAACTACCTGGTCCAACTCGGCCTGGGCTCGTTTCATTTTCTCCGGATTGCATATGAGTTCTGCCATCGCCCACTCCATGGTCTTCGCAGTAGTGTCGCTTCCCGCCCCAAATATGTCCTGCATCAAGCAATTGGCCATAAGATAAATTACTTTGGCAGCATGAATTCCCTAGTAAACTACGATACTTTAGAATAAGATACCATCTATCATTAAATACGTCAATAGCCTTATTGTATGATACCAACAGCGGAGAATGGAAATGATTACAGTTAAGTAGACTCTGATGTCGGTGAGAGTAAAATCATCGCCTCTCATATCCAGCAGAGCGTCCAACAGATCCTCAGGACCATCACTCGCGTCCGTCGTTTTGCCTTTTGTGGCGAGGCGGTTCTCTATGAATTTGCCAACAATGCCAAATTCCCTTCCCAAATAGAATGTTGTGTTACGTCTCACACCCTGAGGATCCAACCACTGAAGAAAGGGAAAGTAGTCCACCAAATTGGGAGCTCCTGCATTCACCACCCATTGCCAAAGACTGTCTTTGAACTCTTGGAAAGCTGGAGAATTGGGATGGAACATGTCTTTACCAAAGGCCATCTTGCCTAACATATTAAGAGCGAAGTGGACCATCATATCTCCGATGTTTACACTCTTCCCCTCTGTACTTCCCAACAGAATCTGCTTGATTGTTCGGAATACTTCATCTCTTCTCAAATGTTGCAGGGCTTCCAGCCTCTTGACGCTGAAGAGCTTTGTATTGGATATGCGTCTGAGCAAACGCCAATGGGATCCATATTGGGCCAAAATTAGTGAGGGCTTATCGTAAGAATGGCACTGAACTGACTGTATGACCGTCCGGCCCGCAAAAACATGGTCATGGGTTTTGAGAACTTGCTTTGCCATGGCCGGAGAGGAGACTACCACTGTAGTTTTCATTCCGAGAGAGACACAGATGAGAGGGCCGTACTTCTGAGCGAGGTGGAAGAGAGCTTCGTGGGGTTTGTTAACCAACTGGAACAGGTTTCCCACAATCGGCCACCCTGGAGGTCCCGGAGGAAGCCTGCGATAAGTCTTCCTCCTCCACACATCAAAGGCAAAGAATATAAAGACGGAGGTGAGCCCTGTAACAGAATACCATAACATCCATCCATTATCCATTGAGATTTATTGCAGAGGCGGCAAATTGGCAACTATGGAGAGTTAAGCTAAATAGGACTATAGATAGAGGTAATAGACAAGTATAAATACACGAATGCGAGCCTTTGCCCTAATTGAAACCATGGATTCACGGAAAAAATATAAATAAATACATATAAAAATAAATACGTATAGAAATGCATATAACAGCGTTGTCTATTCAGGCCAGACTTTCACGTAGATTGTGACTTTTTGGCGGGTGATTTTTTTTTAAGAAATCTGATCGTTGCAGTGTTCAACTAGAGACTATAATGTAGAGGATGGTGATTTTTTGGCAATTTTTTTGCAACTTATTTGACTGTTACAATGTTTAAACCTTTTTTATATAAATTCAATACCATCAAAAACTCAAACGCATGCAAAAGTCTGAAGCTTTACAGCTGTGACCCTAACCCTGAACCAAAAAAACCCTAACCAAGAACAAAACTTGTACAGAATATCACACGGTCTGGTCTTAACCTTTTCACAGTGATGAGGTCATCTACGGAGTTGCGTGAAATCGACGTTGAACGGGGAACTAGAAAGGGGATTTATGCCCACCTACGACTCAAATTATCTTGTTCAGGATATGCATGAGCACGTTGGGTTTGAATAGCAGTTCTATGAAGACATTTAGGTATTTGAATACAACGGTCATTCTCTGCATCAGAGTTAGTTGGACTGTATTCGCTTATTTATAAACATCACTATTGGGAATCGGAAGTGCGCCGGACTGTACTAGGAAATAAACTTCGCCATCAGCTACATTTTAAATAAAATTTGTAGTCCTTGATTTAGATTCTGTGTATACATTTATATTTTCCCAACCATGAATTATTTAATGATTTGGATAATGGGGAAGATTTTGGTTTTCTCAAGAAGTGAAGCATTTATGGGTGAATTGAAGCATGTGTGTGTAAATTGAGAGTGAAAAATGGTTTAAACAAATACTTTTTTGCCAAATATTAAGTATTTAATAAGTATTTTTGGTAAGCATGGTTTTTATTAATATATATTTTTATATGGATAAGAGAAGTAGAGAAATTGGTTTTCAAAATTAGAGTCTTAATATTAACATCAGGTACATCCATACTCTATGAGTAGAGTTAAAAACCCTATAACTAATAGATGATAATGAAGGACTAGGGCAACTTAAGTGCAATGAAGAGACCATAACACGAGATGAGAGCAAGGACACTATATAACAAAATTACAAGATTGTTCCAACAGAAGAGCAGTTCGTGTAAAGAAAGCTATATGTATGCCATTGGAGATATCAAAAGATCGACTAGCCGTCATTTGTGACAAAATAAAGTACAACACAATACAATATCAACCACATTGCGACCATCTATTGCATTCAGTAAGAAAAGAGATATACCAGTGTAGACCTTCAACAAAACTGTAACAACACTTTCTAGAAAGACATATTAATTAAGTTGACAAAACCAGGCACTAGAAATCCACTTATGCCTTATATGATCATTGGCAAAAGAGGAGATGTAGCAAATGGATGAGAAGTAGTAGTCATTTGTGTATTGATTAAAACATGAGGCCTAGTGAGATCCTCACATTCCGAGTCTAAAATGACATATTTCTCCATCCTTCGCAGACGTTAAACCATATCATCAAGGAAAAAATAAACATTCGTGAGCATTCTCTTCATATCTTCTTGACCTGCAAATTTTTTTTAGCTATCCACGTGCTTATCATGTAGGACCAAGTTAAAGAGTGTGTCCATTTGTTGGTGAACTCCAAAAGAGTGTAAGAAATGCAATCTCCTCTCTCTAAATTTCCCTAGATTAGGAATCCTTTTGAGATATGCAACCCTCACTTTGGAATCTGATAAGTAAATCTTATCACCAAACTCTCTCGACTCAAGATGTTAGATTTCCTTTCGTACCTCCGAGGGGCCGAGTCGAAATAAGATGCTACTGAATTCCATTCAAATAATTGTTGATGAGAAATTGAACTACTTGCGCCCCCACATCAACTTTCCATTCTGTGTCAAGGAGGCATTGTCACAAAAGGAAGCAAAGAAACCACATGAGCTTGATCACTATAATGACAAACATGACAATACCCCAAAAGTTGGGTTGTCAGCCTAAACCAACATACCACGCGGTCTATTTTCACAAGTTGGAAACGTGCTTTCAAATGAGGTATTTGAACATCACCAACTACTTTGATGAGAGAACAACAACCAATTTTAAACCAACAATGATGATGAGAGTAGAAACTGAGGTTTTTAAACGGAGAGAAAATCAGTGACGTATTATCATCAACGCATCACAACTGAAGTCCATAAATAGTAAATATGGAGCGAGTGGAAAGACACACTTCTTACCAATGCTCTTGTCGACCAGAACCAAAAATTAGAAACCAATGTGGACCATAAAACACATTTCAAGACGAGAAGAGACCAAAGTCTAAAACATTACATATTAAAATCACCAATTGCTCTATTACCCAACGAGAGATGGAAATTCCCTAAAAACCATATGGAGAAACTTCCCAAATACCATACTATAGAAACGAGAACAAGGCAATTAAAGGAGATACCTAAAGAGTCAGTCCATTGAGGTGCCGAAGCAGGAAGGACCACAACCAGTTCAAACACTGAACTTATTGCAATGTTGTGTAGATATAAGACTAAGAACATTGACCCCTTTCGAAAGTCCAAGACTTAAGATTATAAAAAACACAATTCCATTTTCCTTAGAAAGAAGAGAACATCCCAACTTCCTAGAAGATGAGAACATGCAACCCCAACATCTGATGTAGAGCATGACAAAGGAAAAGGAGCGGGTAGGTAAACATTTCTCCTCCCCACCACTTTCGATCTCCTCATACCATCATTGTTCAAAGAAAAACACTATAGAAGAAATATAGTTAAGAATGATGTGAGGCAAGA
>APFE030577369.1:0-12182 GCA_000404065.3 Pinus taeda | reverse complement strand
TCGTAACATTAACTTAAGTTTAAAATTTAATAGATAAAAAGAGAAGACATAATAAAGAAGGTATTTGGGTATTTATTAGCATATTTGTTTGGTTCATTATATAAACAAAGGGTTAAATAATATACATTCTTATATAAAAATAATAGAATTTTTAGTATCCTAGTTTTTATTTATTCCTAGTTTATTTATTTTAATTATAAACACGTTTATTTAAGTTTTAGAAATAAACTCATTCATAAATATATAATAAAATGAACTATAATATTTATGTTTGGTCTATTAGTTCGGTACTTATAATAAACATAGTGTATAATAAACATAGTGTAATACATATGTAATTAGTTAGTTACCCTAATATATTAATAATTTTAGATATCTTTATTAATGATTTAACTAATTAATTAATTAATTTATCCATTAATAATTGTTTATCTCTAATTCTTCGTTCATTTAAATGTAGTTTTTTCTAGACCAGTCAAATGGAACTATTTTTGTTGATTAAATATAGTTGTTTCTTTAATGGTTAGTCTCTCTATTTAACTCAATTCCATGATCTGTTTCTTCATCTTGTCCTGACAATGAACCACACTTACTTATGAATGACAAAAGACTTAATTCAATAATTCAATAATTATTAATTTTTTTAAATGGTTTTTTTCCCAAGTAAAACTTATAATTTCCATTAAGAAGATTAAAATTACATGTTGAAGATGCTAAAAAAACATATCTAAAGAACTAGCGCATAAATAATCACACTAGAAGTCCGAACCTAAAAGTATATGATCTAGTCATAGCATAATACCAAAAACATCAAAACTGCTGATTTTTAGGGCTTTTTAAACAACCAAATATATAGAGACAAAACTGATACCATAATTGGTACATAAAAATAATAAAAATGGATCAAATATAACATCATAAAAGAAATATGCTGCAAAGTTACTCTCGAGCTCCATCATTCTGGATACCATCTATAAATGGTATGTGTTAATACTCATAATGTTCAATGAGCTCCATCATTCTGGATACCATCTATAAATGGTCTGTGGTAATACTCATAATGTTCAACCTACTCTGTGTTCTGTCATCTGCCCCAAGCTTGTTGCTTGCCTGCCTTGGAAAGCTCATCACATATTGTGTTTCTCTCCCTATAATTATGTTGACATGTGATGTCATTAAAATTCTTTTTTATCATTAACACTTCCTCAAGGAAATAAATGTTATATATTAGTTTGGAATAATTTATACATATGACTTATAATGAAGTGTGAAAACATACATTTTTATTTTATTTTATTTTTTATTTATATAAGCTTGATATAAAACAATGTTATTTTTTTTTTTTGTGTAAATCAGATAGTTATATTATATAACAAGATAAAGTACAAAAATTCTGCTAATGTAGATGGACATCTGTGAAAGATTCACTAACAGTTCTGAGCAACCTAATCTACCTAAGGCACACCACGCAGGGCGGCAGTGACCAGACTTATTCACAAAGACCCAGAGGGTCGATACATAGAAGGCCGAGACAGTGTTATAAAGAAAACCAGAGATATCCAAAAGGACCGGAAGACAAAAAAACAGAGGACAGAAGCTGAGACTAGATATGCTTGCCTAGCAAACTGATTGTGTCGAGGCCCATTTGAGTAGCATGGGCATCAGCTCTTGCTTGCATGTCCTTGAGGATGTTGTCGTCCTGAACCGAAGCATTTGCGTTCGCGGTCTGAGTAGAGCCCTGGTTGATGCTGTCTTTCAACAGTCTGCAGAGAAGAGTGAGCTTGCGATTAACGACTTGAATTGCATCCTGGACTCTGGTGATGCGAACGTCCAGAGAATTGTTGTAATCCAGGATTTTAGCCATTTGCGCTTCTGTCAGGTTCACATCAGTGATGATCTTGTCCTTCTCCTTATCAATGGCTTCGAACGCTTTAGCAATCAGAGTTTTGGTGCGCCAGCTTTCCGCTCTTGTGCGCACATACTGTGTGGCCCTTTTGGCTGGGGTACCAGGATCCTGCAGCCAGTTAACCTCAGCCGCGAGCTCCTCCTCAGTGCGACCCCCTTCTTCCTGTTTGACCTTGTTTTCCAGTTCCTCCACTTTGCACTTGTGTTTGGTCATGGCTCTGGTTTCGTAACCTTTCTTGGCCTCGTGCAGATCCTGAATAGCAGCAGCGTTGCGGCTTCCGCTCGCATCCATGACACCCCTGTTGTGCTTGCCCTTACTACCCTGATTATCTAAGGCAATGTTGTTACCCCCCTTCCCAAGAGCTGAAGTGAATTGAGTTGGGTAGCGATGGCTTGCTTTATAGCGATTACGATTGTGAGAATGCCTGCAGGTGATGGCTGTCCCATTAAAGCTTCGGGTACTGCTGCGATAATTAGAAAATCGGTTCGCACAGGTGAGGCCATGGATGGTTAAAACAGAGAGGGGGTGGTTGCTCATGCTTTGATTGCCTTGATACCAAGTGGGCTGTACGAGGGTGGAATGATGCCGGTGATTGGAAGTTGAGGGGGAATTCCGAATGATGTCCTGCTGATTTCCTCTGACCCGAATGTCCATTTCCTTATCTGCATTAAGGTTTGTATTTAATGTGCTGGGGGCTTTACCATGCCAAACCCAGCCAGAGGTGACGGATTAGCTGGTACAACTACCCTCTTTTCGATCGCCTGAATCGTAACCTTCGATGCCTGTGCTGACAAGCCGCCGCCGGGTAGTGTCCTGTCCTTTGCACCCTGTCATATCCTCACTAATATTATGATTAGTGTTGATGCCGATGTGTTCCATCTCCCGGTGCCTTGAGCTGGGTCTGTCATCCCTTATGAGGAGTCGACGTGGACCATGTCCTTTTCCGCCATCTGTTCGCATTTCACCTTGAGAGTGGGGCAGTTCACCTCCTGCCAACAACTGTTTGTGATGAGGTGCGGGGTGTCAGCTCCGTGGTTTGCCAGGAAATCGGCCAAACCATTTGCCTTTCTCCTGATCGATTGGAAAACGGTACCTTTGAGACCTCCTAGCAAATCTGCTATGCTTTCGGTTGCTTTCGCCAGTCTCCAGTGCTTGGTAACTTTGCCGGTTGGAGTTCCTGCTTGGATGCGTTTAGCCACTGAGATTGCTAAAGAGGAATCTCCCTCTACTATGAAATTGCCCTGTCTGCATGATCTGAGAACCCTTAAACCCTGCTCCATTGCTGCGAATTCCGCTTCATTGTTCGTACATTCCCCCATCGATCGGCATAAAATGTGGATTATGTCTCCTTTGTGATTTCGTATGACTCCGCCGATACCTGCAATGCCCGGGTTCCCCCTAGAAGCGCCATCAAAATTCAGCTTGAAACAGGCTTCAGGAGGTGGTTGCCAATTGTGGGTTTGAGAAGAGGTGCGGGCGTTATGGCCTCCGAGTAAGCAACTGCTGTAGGCTTCTAGTTGAAAAGTCTTTAAAATGCGTAAATCTTTTCCTTTTGGTTTATCCGTAGGGTCGAATTTGCATTTTGTCTGAACCAACTGTCTGACATTGATCAAAATAGATTCTTTGGCATAATCAATACTTCGAGTTTCGTGTGTGAAGACCCTCCTGTTCCTTTCTTTCCATATGGTCCACATAACAAAACCTGGGATACAATTCCAAATGCTGCTCACACTGTTCATGCGAGAGAAATGTTTCCTCCAATTGGTAATTGTCTCCTGAATAGAGTCTCTGTTTCTGTCTGTGTCTTCCAGGATAGCTTCCATCCATAGCCATAGTTGTGACGCCCATTCACATGAGTTGAGGGGGTGATTCATCGTTTCCTCCTCCTGTAGACACATGTGGCATTTTGAAGGTCCCTGAAATCCTTTCTTCTGTAAGTTCTCCCAAGTTAGAGTTTTCTTCTGCATAAGAAGCCAGAGGAAGGTGCGAATTTTTGGCCATTGAAAGTTATCCCAGACTTTGTCGGCCCAAGGAACTATGTCAGGATGCTCTACCTGTTCTATTACGCTTCTTGCTTCTTTGAGCGAGAAATCTCCATTACCTTTTGGACCCCACCTGAGCTTGTCGTTCTCAGCCGCAATTCGAATCCTCCTCTTGTGAATTTGTTGGTTTAGATCCTGGATAACTTGTTGAGGCATACCATGCTGGTCTAAATTGAAAGTCTTCCATTCTCTCCATTCCGGGTCTTCACTGGAAGCGTTCCAGTATTGGTAAACTCTTTCGTGGCCTTCTGATTGGTGGGCTAACATTAAGGGTTGGAGAGCAGGAGATTCTAATTTGGGGGTTTGCTGCCAAGCATCTTCCCAGAAGAGAGCTTGAGTGCCATTGCGAATTTCCCAGAAGCAGTAATCCTGGATGATGCTTCTATTAGCTTGGGCATGATTCCAAATGGGGGATCCACTGGGGTTGTCCTGCAATCTTATGAGTTCCAGATTGCTGCTGGTCGATCTGTATTTCTCCTTCCAGTGACTAGCCCATGGGAGGTTAGTATTTCAAATCCACTTCCACCATATTTTAGCACCACAGACTCTGTTGGTAGTATGGGGATCGACCAAATTTAGCCCTCCCCTATTTTTTGGTCTACAGAGCTTTTTCCAAGCCACCAGCGACCATTTCTTCTTTTCATTATTACCACTCCAAAGGAAGGCACGTTGAATGCATCTTATTTGGTCAAGGACTCCCTTATGAGCGGGAAGGATAGAAAGCATGTACTGAGGGATGGCTTGGAGGATAGCTTTTGTGAGCACCAACCTTCCTGCAAAATTGAGAGCTCTATTTGTCCAGTGTTTGCATCTTCGTTCCATGTTGGCCAGGACTTTCTCCCAATGAACCTTCTGCCAAGGTTTGAGGGTGACGGGGGCACCAAGGTATCTGGAGGGTAAGGAGCCTATTTTGAACCCCAGCAATCTGGAGAGATGAGCTTGAACCGTGAGATGAGTATTGAAAAAGAAGATAGTGGACTTTGAAAAGTTAATCTCCATGCCCGAGGCTTTGCTGAAAAGGTGGAGAATGTTCTTGTACACCTTAGCTTCTTTCACCGTAGGGGTTCCATGAAGCATTGTGTCATCCACGAACTGCTGGTGAGTAGTTGCCGGGCAAGACCTGATGGGCTGTAGACCTCTGATCTGGCCTTCATCTTTTTTCTTTGTGATTAGTCTGCTTAGGCCTTCCATAAGAATAACAAATAAGAAGGGGGAGAGAGGATCCCCTTGCCTTATGCCTCTTGAAGGCTTGAAAGGCTTGGAGGGAGTACCATTGACTAAAATCGAATATCTTGTTGACTTGATAAGCTCTAAAACCCATTTGATCCAGGGCTGACTGAAGCCAAAAGCTTTTAGAATAGCTTCTAGGTAAGTCCAACTGACTTTATCATAAGCTTTGGAAAGGTCAAGCTGCAGAAGCATACCAGGGATTTTCCTTGAATGGAGAGAATGTATCATTACCTGGGCGAGCAAGATATTGTCCAGAATCTGCCTCCCTTCCACATAACCGGATTGTTCCTGAGAGATGATGCCCGGGAGTACCATCTTGAGCCTGTTGGCTATGACTTTGGATATGATTTTGTAAATGACATTGCAGAGGGCAATGGGACGGAATTTTTCCGGGGTGTTGGCTTCCTCTACTTTGGGGACCAGAGCTATAAAGGTGGAATTTAAAGATTTAAGGAGAGTTTTAGATCTTCTAGAGTCCTCCACAATTTCCCAGATGTCGTTTTTGACAATTTCCCAGCATGCTTTGTAGAAATTGATGGTGAATCCATCTGGACCCGGCGCTTTGTCATTGGGCATGCTTCTTACTGCCTCCTCCACCTCTTCCATAGTGATCTTTTTCCTTAGGGACCAATTATGCTCCTCTGTGATTAAGCGAGGGATGGCATTAGTTGTTTCCTGGATGGCTGCCTCTCTGTTGACATTAGGTTCTTGTGCTATGTCATGGAAGTGATTTGAAAGCAGCACCGAAATGTCGTTGTGATTTCTGAGGATTTCTCCTTCATTGTTCTTCAGTTCCAGGATTTTGTTGGCATTCCTGTAGTCTATAGCCGACCTGTGAAAAAATTTTGTGTTTTGCTCTCCCTCCTTTAACCATAACACCCGGGATTTCTGTTTCCATAATGTTTCTTCCTGCTTGCATCTGGTATGCCATTGCTGAGTTAACTCTTTCTCTTGTTCACTATGGTTCTCATCTCTCCTGCCTGCTATCCCTTCTTTGTGAATTTGTTCTAATTTTTCCTCTATGGTTGCTTTTTCCTGAAAGATGTTCCCGAAGACTGTGTGGTTCCAATCTTTTAGTTTCAGTTTTATGTGTTTGAGACGATTCTGCAGATTAAACATCTTGGATCCTTCTTCAGCTAAGGGTTCCGCCCACCATTTTTCCACCATGGTTAAAAAGTTGGGGTGTTCAATCCAGAACTTTTCGAATCTGAAGGGTTTGTTACTGGGATGTCCTGGAACATCGATGATAAGGGAGATCGGCCAGTGGTCGGATCCCCCACTGGGAAGAATGCTTGATTCCAGGTTTCTTCCATCTAGAAGAAGATTTTCTGAGACGAGAAAGCGGTCCAGTCTTGAGGAGATTAAATTTTCTCCCCCCCGCCTATTGTTCCAGGTGAAGCTGCCTTGCTTTGGGTACACATCAACTAAATGTGTATTGTCAATGAATTCTTTAAACTAAAACAATGTTATTTAATATGAACATTAAAATATTTTATTTATATTTTTTTGTTATTAGTATATTTTTATTTTAACTATTACATGCAAACTAAACTTAAAATGGATTGTATATCATGTAATATCAATTATATTGTTTTTACATGGCGTTTGTAAACTCCATATTAAATAGTGAAAGAATTACATATCTCTTTAATATTACAAAGTAAATTATATTTTTTTCTTTTTACTTTCAATTACTTTATATCTATATAAAGTGGATGTAAATTAAGGTGGGAATTGAAGTATTTGTGAGTGACATTTAGTTATTACTTCTTCTTTTTTTTTAATTGTTATTGTAAGTATTATTTTATTATTTTTAAATGTAACATTACATGACCAGATCTCCCTTATACTTGGTTGTAAAACACCTCTCAACGGAATTAGTCTAGATCCATCTTAACTCCAAATTTATAAGTAGCTAGAGGGATCAAATATGTAGAGGTGCAAACCTCACTTTGAGTAGAAAACTTGAATCTTGATTAAGAGTTAAGTTGAATCTAGGCTAGTGTTAAAAAATGTGCATACTCTATACATTCTAAATTTGAAAATATAATTAATAAAAAAACAAATATTCTTACCTATTAAACCTAAATTTGAATATATAAATGGATAAAAAACAAATATTCTTACCTTTTAAACCTAATTTGGAATTTATAATTAATAAAAATTAAATATTGTTACCAATTAAACCTAAATATATATAACCAGCCTAGATCCATCTTAACTCGAGAGATCAAATCTCTGGAGATGCAAATATTTTTTTGAGTGAAAAAATTGAGGAATGTTTTAGACCTCCAGATATTTGACCTCTCTCAATGCTTCATCTCAAGTTAAGATGGGTCTATGCTAATTTATATGTATATTTAGATTTAATGGCTAAGAATATGTGTTTTTTATTACTTGTAAATTGCTTCTTTTATTTTTGTAAGTTTTTTTATTATGTAATGTGAGTCTTGAGATGATTGACATGCCTATCCTGTGGCTTGAGTAACCATGATTAAGGGAATCTAAGTTGTTAGAATCACTAAAGGATTGCAATCGACCTTCGCTGCACCAACCCTTAGCATGGGTGGATTTTTTCCCACGCGGTTTTGAACCAATGACCTTTTCACCATGGAGTGCCTTTAACAAAATTCCTTGCAACATCGATGCCTTGTGAGCAATTATGAATTCAACTTTAGAAAGTATAGAATATGCACATTTTCTTAACATAATTAAAAAGTTAAAAGATAATCATGCCTGAATTTGATGTATAATTTAACTTTAATTGTGTTGAGAGGTGCGCCATCCTATGGAAGAAATGTTGTAATGTAATGTTAGGTAAACATTTTAACTTGGTCAAATTGCAAAAAAATTAAAATTAAAATTAAAAAAAAAATATTAATATATAAATATATGATGAAATTACTTATTTTTTATACATATTTTCAATTATTATATTAAATTAATTTATATTAATATCACAATATGATGGATATTATTCATTTCTTAATAAAATGTATTTTATTATTAGTGCGTGCCTCACCAGGGACTATATAACACTCACCTCGTTGTCAAATTCAGTTAAATTTCAATTATGTTTTTGAGCTTTTGTAACTTTAACCAAAGTTTTCTAGAAAATGTTGAATATTCCTATTTTTGCAGAAGTTCAAAAATAATTTTCTAATTTATAAAAATATTATTTCTAGTTTTCCATTGGACTAGGGAGCCTTGATGTGTCCGTGAATTTCAATTATTTTTTTGAGCTTTTGTAACTTTAACCAAAGTTTTCTAGAAAATGTTGAATATTCCAATTTTTGCATAAATTCAAAAATAATTTTCTAATTTATAAAAATATTATTTCTAATTTTCCATTGGATGAGAGAGCCTTGATGTGACATAATTCCCTTGGTGGAGGGTGTTTTATTTTTGGTATTGGTTAGTTCCTAACAAATATTTTTAAAACAAAAAAAGACTATTTTTGTGAGTTACCAATGAGTGCTTTGATACTAACATTATTATGCCTCACAGTGCTAGTGCTCTACCCAATGATGCCATAACTGTTTGTGTTGTAGGTCACTTACGAACTGAAGGTGTGTGTGGGGGGGGCGGGGAGGAGAGGGGTGCCGCTCGTGAACAAATATACAAAGGAATTTTTCATTGTGTGGAGTATGAAAATGCAAGTGATGGTAAAGAATGGTGGCAAAGCGTAATTAAAATTAAAATAAAAAATCTGGAGCCATTGTGAGAAATGCAGAGGTGCAAAGGAAGCTTTCATTGTGTTTCCTCTACACCTGCACGCTGCCACATGAATTCGTCAACCTGTGACAAATTTGGTAAATGACAATTTTTTTGAACAAGGAACATTGCATTTGGAACCCTTACTATGTTCTCTCATTGAAATGTTAAAGGAAAAAATTATTGTGATATTCTTCCTACTTATTGTTTGAATTCGATAAGCAATCTCAAATATGAATGGAAATATATTGTTGTTCATGATGGGGAGAAGATCCCATTTCTCGTGTGGAGTTGCAGAGGTGCTTCTCTGCACTTCTTCACACTCATCGTCACTGTAACTTGAATTGTATGAAAATGTGTGATCACTCTGCACCATGATGTTTAAACAGACAGAATATCAGACATATTGACTTGGATTAGATGCTTATATAATTTTTTTTAAATTGTGCTAAAAGGTGTAATGAGTTATAATGATGAGTTATGATGCAAGAATTTTAGGTGTGAATGAGATTTGAGGACCATTTTCCTTTACTTTCGCACACCACACTTGACGACTTTGTTGGGGAGAAAGATAAAATAATATATTCTTATTTTTGGTCTCTCAGTTATGCTCTTAAATTATACAAATAAGACCAAAATAGCTTTTATCGGGGAGGGTTTTAGAATGGTTGCATCTAGAAGAATATCAATGATGAACTCGCTGACAATGAGTTGTGTAGGCAACTTCTACGATGCACTACGCTTTAACAATTTGGCCTATCCATGTTAGTTCGTTCATAATGTATTTTGATAACATGAAATGAGATTGGACTACGAATCCAATGTTTGATTTTGATAGCCAAATTTTTTGGTTACAACTTCACGTAATAAACAAATAATTTCTATGATTTTTCGATGTTGTAATTGAGAGAGATTGATTGTACATGATTTATGTTGGCACCATTATTTCAATTAATTTGCATTACCATTATTACAAATTGGGCTCATGTGTGTGTTTTTTTAAACTAAAGGTTGACGTCACGGTTTACTTGTTCAAAATCTATATAGCTATGTGAAGTTAACAACATCATAGACTTTACTAAATTATACTTTCTATGAGAATCCATGAGATACAAAAAACTTGGCCAAACGAGAAAAGGAGAACATTTCACATTTTCTAGAAAATCACAAATTATAATAATACTAGATGTATTATGAAAAGTTGTTATTGATTCCAAGAGGGCTATAATGAGGATTCTGAAGGAGCACATTTGATATTTTCTAGAAAAGCACAAATTATAATAATACTAAATGTATTCCAACAAAATATTATTGATTCCAAGAGGAATATAATGAAGAGGGTGATAGACTGATAGGCAAGTTAATTACGGAGACAAGGTCCATGTAAAGTGAGTAATGACTACATTGCGTGGAGTGCATAGGAATCTTCCTCCACACATTGAAAGCACCTTTCTCTACACCTTCACAAAAATAAGGCTCAAATACCATTTTCAGTGGTACACCTATGTACAAAGTGGATTGAGTTTATACAAGGTGACACCCAAAGTGGTATTGAGTCATATTTCCTTACCTTAAAATCACAATGGATCCGCAGGTCATCAAGGAAGTGTAGAGTGTAGAGGAAGTTTTCAGTATGCATCCTCCACACCACCCCTCTGTACATGATGCTACGATGGTGGGAAAGGGTTTCAAACATTGGCAGGTTTACTTATGGCTCAAGAAAAAATAATTAAAAACAATTTCTACAATCCAATTGCAATACAACGCATAATTCTCACTCAATATGCATGCATTGAAACTGTAAGTGGTTACTATTCTAATATATCAATATAATACTTCATCATTGTCTATATATAAAACACATACAATTATCTAGAGAAAAAAAACATAGATGCACTGAGAGATTCTACTAAACTCCAACGGGTGAAGAGTCGTATGAAGTACAATAGATCAAACAAGGTTGCCAAAGAAGCCACCTGCTTAGTCCCATGACCTTCTATAGCCTAATACAATCACAATAAGTTATGCTTGTTCATATACTATATTTCACTTAGAAATACACTTCAATTATCAACTACGAGCTAACATGTTTGACATTGTATATGTTGTCGCACCTTTATATAAGTTAGGCATAAATTGATACATTCAAATCACAGTTTGTGTAACGACCCACCTCGAATTGTAGGAGGAATATGACTATTAGCATGCATATAATAGCTACATATGCATATATCACATGCATGGAACTAATATATGTTAGAAAATTATATATTACAGAGCAATGGAACACATAAAATATTGCAGAAATATAAACACAGAAAATGCACAAAACAAGAGAGACACAGATATACGTGGTTCACCCAGTTTGGGCTACGTCCACCTCAAATAGCCAATCCTTCCTTTTGATTATCTAGCAAAATGAAGAGACACGACCTACAGCAAAGCCGCTGTAATATCCTTTGTTTTCTCTCACAGTCTCACCTCTCTGTTTCTCGCTCACACACAGAATACACATCTATTTCACCGCCTCAAATACAATGCCCTCATACAAGAGGAGGGGTGCCTTTAGGGAAACAAACCCTAAAAATAAACATAAGTTCTACCGTAGATCATCCGCCTAATGAACGACTCAGATTGACTAGAAATTACTTAAATTAAAAAAAAACTTTTTTTTTAAAGGCAAAATTGACATCTGTTTTAGCTTCGGGGACCGCTGGCCCCGGCCCCCACAGTCGGGGGGGGATCAGCCCCCTGGCCCCCCGCTGGGGGGGACAGTCCCCCCGCGCCCCCTGCGTGGAGGGGTGTACAAAACTTCCTGGGGTATACATCCGGCTGAAACAAAGACCTCTGAACAATCATTCTCCACACACAACAATCTCCCACTTGGAGAATGATTGTAGCAACTCCATCGCTGCTTCATTTGCCAGACAATGACTCCTCTCTTGGACCTGCCTGTTCCTCATCTTCATCGTCATCCTTGAAGACCAATTGAAACTGAGCAAGTTCTCAGTTTCTCCCTGGTTACAACTTTTGTTAGCATATTTGTAGGATTCTGGCTAGTGTGTATCTTTTCCAGCTTCAACTGTCCATCTTCCAACACTGTTCGTATGAAATGGTACTTCAACTGTATGTGTTTAGTCCTGGAATGAAATGCTGAGTTCTTTACAAGATAAATGGCACTTTGGCTATCACTGTATAACGTGCCCTTATCATGCTCCTTACCCAATTCACCCATAAACCTTTGTAACCAAATCATTTCTTTACTAGCCTCTGTAGCAGCAACATACTCT
>APFE030577364.1:0-27980 GCA_000404065.3 Pinus taeda | reverse complement strand
CTGGATTTGGTTCACCCGGAGATAGGTTCCAACGGCTAGAAGAGCACCGCACATCTTGCGGTGTCTGGTGCGCCCTTGGCGGCCCTTGAAAATCTGGAGGACCGAGTACCATTCATGCCCGTTCGTACTCATAACCACATCAGGTCTCCAAGGTGAGCAGCCTCTGGTCAATAGAACAATGTAGGTAAGGGAAGTCAGCAAAACGGATCCGTAACTTTAGGAAAAGGATTGGCTCTTAGGGCTGGGCCTAGGGGTCTGTGCCCTCAACTCGTGGGCTATCGGCAGTCTGCCCAAGTTGCTCTCGTGGCGAGGGTGGGCAGTTGCATGCCAATTGGGCTACGGCCATAAAATGCCCCCTGCCAGGGGCTTTTCCCTAGGTGTCGAACAGTCGACTCAGAACTGGTACAGACAAGGGCTTTTCGCACAAGCTTCCTTTGATGCTTTAAAACAATCTCTAATACAAGCGTCATTAATGTATGCTCCTGATTATCAAAAAGACTTTAACCTATATCTGGCTGCAGCAGATACAACCATAGTTGTGGTTTTAGTTCAAGAAGACAATGAAATTGAACATACTATATATTATTTAAGCCAAAACTTAAATGATATAGAAATTAAATACTCCTACGTTGAAAAGCTCGCCCTCACAGCTGTTCAAGCAATACAGAGATTTCGACACTACGTCCTCTTGAGAAAAACTACCATTTTATCAGATTGCAACCCCATGACTTATATATTATCGGGACAGTTGCTGGGGGGCAAATATTCAAAATGGATAGCAATTCTACAAGAGTTTCAACTGGAATTCAAAAAATCCAAATCAAAGAAAGCCATGGTATTCGCGGAGTTACTATGTGATCTCCCATCGTCGTCCAATGATGCCACATCAGAAGAAGCAATCGTGGATGAAAATTTGTTTCTGATATCTTCAAGAGATCCGTGGTATGGAGATATAATCATCTATCTCCAGACACAAACATATAGGTCTAATACCTCACGCTCTGAACAACGACGAATTCGATACCAATCGAAAGACTATGTGATCGTCGGTGATACCTTTTACCGTCGTGGTATCGATACAGTTCTGCGAAGGTGCCTCACCCATAAGGAGGCCAAAAAAGTCCTGAATGACTGTCATTTAGGCACATGTGGGGGCCATCAATCTGGTTATGCTACAAAACAAAAAATTTTGCGAGCAAGATACTTCTGGCCAACAATATTCAAAGATTGCATAACCGCAGTTAGAAGTTGCCATGCTTGCTAAATTTTCGATAGAAAAACCAGAAAACCACCCACACCACTGCAACCAGTAGTAGTTGTTGGGAAATTTGCCAAATGGGGCATAGATTTCATGACATGTAACTCCACATCGGCCGGGGGCATGGGTACCTCATAGTCGTGGTAGAATATTTTACCAAATGGGCCGAGGCGATGCCTACATTAAACAACAGCGGCGAAACGGCTGCCCTTTTCTTTTTTAATCACGTAGTCTCCAGATTTGGCGTTCCACAGGCCATAGTCACAGATCATGGATCGCATTTTCGCAATCACATGATGGTTGAGTTGGCTGCCAAATTAGGACTGTCCCATGACAGCTCTACTCCGTACTATCCACAAGCTAACGGACAAGTTGAGGCAACCAACAAAGTCCTAAAGTGCATGTTGCAAAGGATGATCGGAGTCCACAAACGGGATTGGCACCTAATCCTATACTCGGCCTTATGGGCATACAGAACATCAGTAAGAAATGCAACCGGGTTCACACCTTTTCAACTTGTGTACAGTCTGGAAGCAATCTTACCGGTTCAATGTGAAATCTCGTCCCTCAAAATCGTAGTCGACCTTCTCCCTGGAACCTCAGAAGAAGAGGCTCGCTTCTTGGAACTAATCCAATTGGATGAAACCTGTCGTGATGCAGCTTCGGATAACGAAGCTCATAAGAAATTAGTCAAAGCACAGTTCGACAAAAATGTCAAACCTCACGTCTTCTCGGAAGGTGACCTAGTCTTACTTTACGACCAGGAATCCAATAAGTTGGGAGCAGGAAAATTCAAATCATTATGGATGGTTCCCTATATTTTTAAGCGAGTATTAGCAAAAGGAGCCTACGAGTTGATGGACTATGATGGGATTCCACTAGCGCCATCCTTTCAGTTCGACATGCATTGCACAATTTCTTAAGTTAGTTTTCCTTCAGAACTAATTCTTATCAAGTTTTATTGTAACAGTAACTCCCACCTGAATATCCTGCCATCGGATTACATGCTTAGGGTCATAGACATATTTCTTTAGTACTGAAACATGGAACACGTTGTGGACCCGAATGTGACTTGGCAGGGCAAGTTGGTAAGCCACTGGTGCAATCCTGGCCAAGACTTGGAAGGGTCCACAGTATTGGGGTGCCAATTTGGCACACCCACTCAACTGTAAGCTACTTCTTTTGGCCTGAATTCTGATATAAACATGGTCCCCAACTTGGTACTCCTTGAACCTTCTTTTCCGATCAACAAAATTTTTCTGTCTATCTTGAGCAGCTTTCAAATTAACGCACACTCTTTTCACCATATCTTCCATTTCCTTAAGGATCTCAGGTCCTAGACTCAGTTTATCTTCGGGTCCTCCCCAGCTAGAGAGTGTATGGCATTTTCGGCCATACATGACCTCAAATGGACTCATTTGTGTAGAGGTGTGATACCCATTGTTATACACGAATTCCACCAGATGTAAATACTCTTCCCACAGCGTGGGTTGATGCATGACATAAGCCCTTAACATGTCCTTCACCACTTGGTTCACTAGTTCCATTTGTCCATCAGTCTGAGGATGGTATGTTGTGCTGAAGTTTAATTGGGTTCCTAAATCAGCGAATAGTGTTTTCCAAAAAGCTGATGTGAACTTCACATCACGATCGGAACTTATCGTTTTTGGAAGCCCATGTAACATGAACACATTCTGCATAAAAACATGAGCAATCTGTGGAGCTTTATACGTGGATTGTACAGGTATAAAATGTGCAGCTTTACTCAACTTGTCTACTACCACCATAATGGAATCATTGTTTCTTTTTGTCTTAGGTAATCCTGTGATAAAATCCATGGAAATGATCTCCCATTTCCATTCTGGGATAGGTAATGGTTGTAACAATCCTGCTGGATGCTGGTGCTCCACTTTAATCTGCTGGAACTCCAAACATTGTGCCAAGTACTCAGCAATGTTCTTCTTCATTCCCGGCCAAAAGTAATCTTTTCAGATTGCAGTAATCATTTTCTGATACCTCGGGTGCCCCGCATAATGACTGATATAGAATTCATCGATAATCAGGTTTTTAATTCTGTCTTGGTTGGGTACATATAACCTTTGCTTGAAATATATCATCCCAGCATCATCTAACTCATATTCGTGTTGGCTTTTCGCACTAGCGGATCGCTGTATTTGCAGTTTTAGTTGCTGATACTCAGTATCTTGGTCTGAAGCTTCCTTTATCATCTCCAAAAAGGGACTCTTCCACCCACTAATGAAAATTCCATACAAATGTTGTATTTTCCGACTTAAGGCATCTGCCACTCGGTTTTCTTTTCCCTGTAGATGTTTTATCTCAAAATCAAAGCCGCTTAAGAAGTCCACCCACCGTGCTTGTCTAGCGTTCAAAGTGGGCTGGCTGAAATAGTTGGTTAAACTATGATGGTTGGTGAGCAACAAGAATTTCCTGCCCACAAGATAATTCCGCCACATTTTTAAGGCATGAATGACGGTAGCCAATTCCAAATCATAAGTAGAGTATTTCTGTTCATGCTCCTTTAATTTTCGAGACTCGTATGCAATCACTTTGCCATCTTGCATTAAAAATCAACCTACTCCTTCTTTGCTTGCGTCTGTACATACCACATAATCCTTATCAGGATCGGCTATACTCAAAATAGGTGCTGTGGTGAGTAGGTGTTTCAATCGTTCAAAACTTTTATGGCAGCTTGGGGTCCAATGAAATGCTTTTCCCTTTTTCTGCAATGAAGTAATGGGAAAAGCTACTTTAGAAAAGCCTTCTACAAACCTCCTATAATATCCAACCAATCCCATGAAGGATCGAACATCTGCCACATCTTTTGGTACAGGCCACTCCATTATGGCCTTTATCTTCTCCGGGTCCACTCCAATCCCATCCTTTGTAATTACATGACCCAAGTATTGGATTTCTTCTTTAAAGAAATCACACTTACTAAACTTTGCATATAGCTGATGTTCTCAAAGGGTCTGTAACACCATTCTGAGATGTTCATGATGTTCTTCCATGGTACGAGAATATATCAATATATCATCAATAAATATCAGCACAAATCAGTCCAAATAACGATGGAAAATGTTGTTCATTAAACACATGAAAGTTGCAGGGGCGTTGGTTAGTCCGAACGACAAGACCACAAATTCATAATGACTATACCTTGTTCTAAACGTTGTTTTAGCGATATCTTCTTCTTTAATTCGGATCTGATGGTAGCCTGATCGCAGATCAATCTTAGAGAACACTCTCGCACCTTTCACTTGATCAAATAGTTCATCGATCCGAGGTAAAGGATATTTATTCTTGATGGTCAACTTATTTAACTGTCGGTAATCAACGCACATCCGGAGGGTTCCGTCCTTTTCCTTGACAAATAGTACTGGGGCTCCCCATGGGGACACGCTAGGACGTATGTAATCTTTATCTAGTAATTCCTGCAACTGCATTTTTAATTCTGTCAGTTCGGGTACACTCATTCTATAGGGTGACCGTGACACTGGCGCTGCTCCCGGTACCAACTCAATGGTAAAATCTATGTTTCTTTTTGGTGGTAATCCAGGGATTTCTTCCGGGAACACATCTATGAATTCTTGGATTACAGGGATATTTTTCAGAATAGCTGTTTTACCCTTAGAATCTGCATAACCTACTTGGATGGCATAGACCTGACACCCTTTCCGAATACATTTTACGAGATGGGTTGCAGTTATTGGTCAAACCTGCACAGGTCTTTTAATTCCTTGCATTTCCTTTCTGGTTCCATGGTGATCTCTAAAGTAGATAATCTTGGTTTTAAAATCAACTAATGACCAGTGCTTTTCCAGCTAGTCCATACCAATTAGAATATCATAGGAGCTAAGGGGAGGCACGTTTAAGTCAGCCATTACTCGTTGTCCTGCTATAGTGAAGGAGCAGTCATTAACCTTGGCTGTCACTTGCCTTTTGGCTCCTATAGCTAATTATACCAGCCATGGGTTTTTAAACTTAACAGATTATAATTTACAACGTTCCACCACTTTTGGGCTTACATAACTTAGTGTAGCCCCGGGGTCAGTTAAAACAGCTATAGTAAGGTCTGAGATCTTACCTTCGAATTCGACCATAGTTGGCTGGTATTCCGCCTGACGGTCTTCCAAAGTCGCATTAATCCTAGGTACACTGCATCCTACTTTGCCGACTGTTGAGGCTTCGTGAATTTGGGATAATTGTTCAGTCCCCTTTCGTAGTGGACAGTTTTTAATGTAATGGGGTTCCCCACAACCCCATCATTGCACTGGGGGTCATATTGCCCCTCCACTGTCCAACCGTGCATGTTTTTCGCTGACTTTAGACTCATTTGTAGGCCTAAATTTGGACGTAGTTCTTGCTGTAGTTCTGCTATTTAGTCCCTTGCCATTTCCCTTCCACTGCTGCGATTCCCTTTGTTATTTCTGATTGACTTAAAGCTCTTTTTCTCATTCCATTTTCTGCCAGCAGCTTCCCCTTTTTGTTTGCTTTGTTGATAATAGATTCTGGCCTTACGGATTAACTAATCCATTGATTTTGGATTGTCAAATTCAATCCTTTCCCGCATGTATGGCAGTAAGCTGCTAACAAATCGTTGTACCTTTGCTTTTTCCTCCCTTATATATGGCACATAGCAGAGTAAGGAAGTAAAACGGGTGATGAATTCGTCCATAGTCTGCTGCCCCAATCGCAGATCATGGAACTCTCTTTCCTTTTCAACGTAGAAGCATTCAGTTAAATACCTCTCCTTAAAATATCTTTGAAAGTTATCCCAAGTAATGGTCTGCTCAGTAACTCCTTTTACGATCTTCAATTCCTCCCATCATAAGGTGGCCTTTCCCTGTAGTTGAAAAATAGCCAATCGTGCTTTAAGATTGTGGTCATATTCATAGAGCTGAAAATACTTGTTCATGTTAATTAACTATGCTTCAACTTCTTCTTCTTGTTCTCCGTCAAAATGTGGTGGTTTAATTTTGCGGAATTCCCCTTGCAGTTCCACCCTTTGTCTTTTCAAAGTTTGTTGTTCAAATACATTATCAGAATGTTCCTCTTTCTCCTCCGATCTTTTAGGGGCTATATGGTGGTTCTATTCTTTGGACATCCTCTGCTGCTCCATGCTAGGATTAACTGGTGGTTGATTCTGTCTATCAGACAAACTTTTCAGAATTCTTTCTTGTTCCATCGTTAGTCGAGCATTGTCTTCCCGTAGTCTCGCTATCTCATTCTTAAGCTCCTGTACCGTTTCCAGAATGGCTTGATTTGTAACTTTGGCCTCTTTCCCAAGTTGTACCCACAGTTCAAGATTATTTTCGGGGCCAGGTGCCCCCTGTCCCATCACAGGTCGTCGAGTTGTATTATCTGCTCTCCTCATGCTACAGTTTCTGAAACTCTTGATCCTGTACTTCATCAAAAAAATTAAAAGGGTAATGATGAGGAAGATTTATATTTTATACAATGTCTCTACATGTCATTTTTCTCTTTACCCAGAGGCCTCAGTTTTGTAACTCGGCTTTGATACCACATGTCACAACCCCAAATACAAGTATTTAATTATACACCATAAAAAAAAAAATTATTATTGTCTTTACACATATTGAATGGTATATTGTTAAACCTCTCGTTCATAATAGGGTTATAATTATATACATATGTATGGTATTACCATACCCCTATGAACAATGATGGAGTTTATATATGTTTATACATTGTCGTTTAATTCGGCGTGGGATTCGATGGTGTCTAGCACCCCTACACAGCCAACATACACCTAACACAAATTGAATCGCTAATGCTCCTTAACGGAGAGGTGGACAGCTGGACCTGCCTCGAGATATTCCACTCGATCCGAATATCGATCTCAGAAGTTGGTAGAGGAATTTAATGTTGCAGTCCGGCCTCGATCTCCTCGGGATTACTGATGAGATCAACGGCGGTGATCCCAAATCCTTGATCGAACGGCTATGGTTCGATTGCCAACTATACAATGGCTTTTAGGGTTATGGTGTTTTTATGTTATCGGGAGGTTGTTTTCCGAGGTTCTGTTCACTTACCACCGACTATGGCCATCTGCCTTCAAACGTTCGCCGCAGGCTTCAATGCTGGAGTTCTGGGTATGCCTTTGTGCCCAGAAGGTAGTGTAATCTCTCGGTGCTCCACCCTGAACCCAAATCATTTACAGGTAATTCCCTTTTTAGTTCCATTATTTTGATAAAGGAATTTACAGAGTTTTGAAGAATTTGTTTTCCGAAGTTTATTTGCTCATCCATAATGGTTATTTGACAAGGTTCGATGGGTTCGCCGCGGCTGGGGATTAACCTCCGAGGAACTGTCTCACAGGTAAGCTTTGTGACCCTCAGCGTAGGATTTAAATATATAAGATGATGACGAGAGCGAGCGTTAATTCCTCATCCTTACTGTGAGGTGATTTTTACTACTTTGTATTGGAAAGTTTGAGTCATTATGGCTTCGCTTATCTGAGGGCACCATCCATAGCTCGAAGCCAGGATTCTGCCCTTATAGGTCCTCAAGGTTGCTGCGATACTTTCGCGCCTTGAACGGGACTCCTAAATTTATGTTGCTAAACTCTAAATGTATTTGTCACGATAATTAGACTTCTGGTTAGCAGTTCTATTGTTGATACTGTAAGGAAGGTTTTATTGGCGAACCGCTGTGTTTATGACTCAGCCCAGTTGTGCCTTTGAATATTTAGCATGTATATGAATATTTATCTTGCTGTTAGTTTGTACACGATGAACATAGCTTTGTTTTCGAGCATATATGGAATTTATGGGTTCTCCTTTTATGTACAAACACTGAGATTCTTTGACTACCTTTACGTCTCTCTTAAGACCCCGCAAGGTTTATTAATCCATTACTTTTACATGATTTTGCTCTGGAAATAGTGTATATTTGAGTTTGCCATTATAATACTTAGAGTTAATCTATGAATATTCATATGCTTGCTCGCTGTAACTGGAATGTACATTATTTAGTCGTTCTGTTACTGTTTGTGCATATGCTGTCCAGTTGCGACCCTTGATGGTCTCGGCGCCGGAAACAATGGCTACTTCTTGACTGTTACTATTCTTATGGTTTTGGGTCTCGACAGTTTGTCCTTTTCTGTAACCGCTGTTATGGTCGCATATATGGTTTTGCTACAGAATGTAAACATAGTTTATTGGATACGAATTTCTTTCTTTTCTTCAGGCAGTTTAACTCTAATGTTTACATCGTTTTCCATACATGATTTATCTGGAATATTTTCAAGGTTTTCTAACTGTTCACAACCTCATATTTTCATTGTTTTTACATTCGAGTAAACTCGTCCCTTACGAGGGTTTTAGAGAGTTTTTCTGGTTGCTATGGATCATTTGCCAATGTGCGTGGATACTCTGTCTTTCCTTTTCGCAGAGAAGAATATAAATTTTATTTCACCGAGTAATGTCTCGGTTGGTTCGACTACTGTGTGCAGACCATACGCACACTGGTCCCACCGAATCTTGTCATTATATAGTATTGTACTACTCCATTCGTCTATTGTCATTTTCTTTATTTGCTTATTACATCACTGTTATGCATGTAATGATTCCTTTCTGCCTCCTTAATATGTAATCCCTTCAATATATGGTATGATTTATGAAGGTTGTTTTCGTGAATTCGAATAATGCTGAGACCGACCGAGTCCGTTCAGTCCTCCACTCGGGTTTTATTTAATGATTTAGTCTGTGCATTTAATTTGTTTTCTGCGTCCTCGCAGCATATACTTATTTCCTTTTGGCATGCTAGGACTATTTATTAGGATATCCTATATCTTATCTTATAGTGTGGATAATATTTTCAAGAACATGGATGTGTCTTTAAATATAAAATGGTAACTGTACTTACCTGTACTGCTACGCTTACAGTCTTCTGTACTTCTCCAGAATAGAGAAAATTAATCCGTTGCTTGTTCTCCTCCCAACCACGAGATTAGTCAACCAGATTGAATCTCCCCCCAAGCTCATTTGCTAGACAATTAATCTGTTGCTTGTTTTCCTCCCAACCACGAGATTAGTCAACGAGATTGAATCTCTCCCCAAGCTCATTTGCTAGACCACTGCCTTCAGCAAATATAATGCACCACTTGTGCGTGTGTTATCTGGTCCTTACGAGACTTAGCACCCTCTTTTCTTCCTCAGTGCCTTCTTTTCCCCTTTTTTTCCTTAACAACCAGGGTCCTTTCCTTTTCTCTCTTTTTCTATGGAAATAGGAAAAGCATTTAGGGTTTTTCCCCTCTTAGCAACTGTTTCTTTTTCTTTTTTTAATCTCGCAGGAAAAGAGAATAACTTCCTCACATAAAGTTATTATGTGTAATTACTCAATTTGTACTCAACTTTTGAATTAATAATATTCAAATCATTTTTCAAGAAAAAAATAATAATCTCTATTCCATATTTACCTACAATGGTAAAACAGAGGATTTATTCACATAAATTATCCGGTCATTACACTAGGCAGAAAAAAATTCAAAAAATATTGTAGATACAGTGTTTGAATCTTGTTTTTGATGGTGGAAATAGATTCACCATCATCAAAAACTTCTAGGTCACCTAAGCTTTTGAAATTTAACAACTATAACTTAGATTTGCAAAAATCCTTGCTGGATTTTCTCTAAATATTTCCATAACTTTCTAGGCAACTCATCCGCCTAGTTAGACTACCGCATAAATTTTATTATAAGATTGCAAATTTATTTACTTAAAATGTTTTTTTTAATGCATAAATAATCGCCGCCCAGGGGTCTAAAAAAATATATTTTAAAAAATTAAAAAAAATCAAATAGTTATACATTAATTTATTCTTATATATAATAAAAAATTCTTGTGAAAAATAAAATTTCCCCTTTCTTCATTGATTTATTTTTAACTTTCTTTATTCTTTTTCTCAACAAAAACTAGTGTGTAAAGTAAAAACTCATTAATTCACGATTATATAAAAGATATATGGCTCATACTTAGAAAAAAGACAGGTGTGCCCTAAAGAGATGGATAACCCAAAAAATTAGTTAAATAAAATGGAGCACTGGTTTTCATATTAATTTTTTAATATAAAATAATCTGGAGCAAATTTGTAAAATAATAAAATGTAAATTTATTTTGTACATCTATGACCCTGGTTACAGACCATGGGGCTCATCGATCTGTTTTCCCCTTTCATCTCCCATAAAGTAACTTTAATAAAATAAATGCTCATTAATTTACCGTTGCACAAAGGGTATAGGATTCAATAGGAAATGACAAGTGTGCCCTAAAGAGACAAGGTCAAAATTAAAATGAACCACGTAGTCACTGGGTTGTTACACCATTCTTCACCTTAATTTTTTCATATGAAATACCCAGGGGCGGACTTTAAAAATTATAAAATGTAAAATAAAGCCATGGCACAAAGTGAACTTATATATATCTTGGACGTGAACCACACAAGTAACGTCTCATGGCTCGTGATAGAGGGCTTCCTTATTGTAGGGCTTGACTCGGTGTTGGGCATCACTCTCTTTCTGTGACTTGTGACTTCATGAATACACTGGCTCTAACAATTTTCTTCCAATAAGGCATGTTTCTCTTCTATATCTTTCTGTCACATCTATCCGAAGGAGAATATTTTGGTTTATCAGCTTTCCAAGCGGGTGTCTCTGCTTCGGCTGATCTATTTCATTTTGATTGCCTGGTTAAGGGCATTGCCACCAGCTTCAACACCTTCCTTTTTTTAGTGAAGGTCTTTTTGCTTCTCTGTTTTTCCTTTTACTTTCCTGGTTTTTGTATTTGCTAGTGGATCCTTGTTTTCTCTATTTTTTAGCTGCGGGTTCTTTCTCTAGCCTTCCCTATTATCTGGCCCAGACAGCTTGACAGTTTTCTAGGTTTCTTTTCTGTGGTTTCTTGCTATCTAGAAGGGAGGTTTTCCACTGGTTTATCTAGCTTTAGATTATCAGTTGTTATCTTAATGCATTGTTTTTTTTCCACTCAGTAATAAAGACTCAGGAATATGTAACCTCTTTGTTTTCGTAATGAAATATGTTTTTTTTCCACTGAAAAATAAATGGCCATGATGAAATTGTTTGGGGCTCATTGATTTGTTTGCCACTTTTATCTCCGACAAAGTTTGGAAACTAGATTTTGATTCTCATAAGCTTTAGAGATATTAAGAAATCAGGTATGCTGTAGGCTTTCACGTTTTCTTTGATTTCGAAATTGCAGAAATTTCTTTGAACTTTAGTTATATTTGCTTTCATTTTGTTTTGCTGGTTGATGACGGTTTGAAGGATCGTGAAGCAGTGACTTCAAATTGTGCTCAGCTGGTTGATGACGGTTTGAAGGAATGCTTTCAAATTTAAGGAATACGTTTTTTCTGCATAAATTAAAGGTTTTGCTGGAAATTCTGTTATTTCTCCCATTCCTCATAATTTTTTTGATTTTATAAGACGGATCGACTAGCGTTCAAGCAATTATTCTTCATTTAATCCTTCTGTTTGGAAGCTTAGACGATAACGTTAAAATTTACATAATTTGTTTTCGTTCATTTTCCCTTAATCTGTAATAATTTCTGTGGGCAGCCCTGTGATGTTAGGGCATTGTACTCATTTTACAGGTGCCAGCCGTGTTTAAAGTATTGATTGAAGAGGACTGTTTTTGTATAGTGAAAAATAAAAAGATATAGTGAAGAGGACTGTTTTCCTTGGCAAACTTTTGCACTCACTGATAAGAGGGTTTACAACAAATAAGGTTAAGTCAGATCTGGCCACCAAAAATAAGCCACTGCAGCTTGCTTTGACACCCAGAGTCTTCATACCCAAGGTGTCCCAATCACAACGGACCTTCATCAAAAAACAACGCATGGAAATAACACTGAAACCCCATATATCTAAGTTATGGTTGTTCACTACAATGCACTGTTCTCTTAGGTGATGCGTAAGCTGGAAATATTTGGAATCATAAACCGCATCCCAGTCATGGGATATGGACCGAGAGGTTACCAAATCAGCTGGCTGAAGTCTTAGAAGAATGTTCTGCAATATATCAGCGGGAAGATAAATGGATTCACCATCTTTCTGGACAATCACAGTTTGATCCGATTCGCGTACACGAATTTTTTTGTTGGGTCGGAGATTGGGATATAAACGATCAAACTCCTGAATCAAAAGTTCCATGGGAAGGTTTTCTGCAAAACGTATAGTTGCTTCTCTCCATGCAGGGACGAACACTAAATCTGTAGAGAACTTCCTCTCTCTTCCTCGGCAAACTAAGATTCTGTCCCAAGAGAGAGGAAGTTCTCTACAGATTTAGTGTTGGTCCCTGCATGGAGAGAACCAACTATACGTTTTGCAGAAAACCTTCCCATGGAACTTTTGATTCAGGAGTTTGATCGTTTATATCCCAATCTCTGACCCAACAAAAAAATTCGTGTACGCGAATCGGATCAAACTGTGATTGTCCAGAAAGATGGTGAATCCATTTATCTTCCCGCTGATATATTGCAGAACATTCTTCTAAGACTTCAGCCAGCTGATTTGGTAACCTCTCGGTCCATATCCCATGACTGGGATGCGGTTTATGATTCCAAATATTTCCAGCTTACGCATCACCTAAGAGAACAGTGCATTGTAGTGAACAACCATAACTTAGATATATGGGGTTTCAGTGTTATTTCCATGCGTTGGTTTTTGATGAAGGTCCGTTGTGATTGGGACACCTTGGGTATGAAGACACTGGGTGTCAAAGCAAGCTGCAGTGGCTTATTTTTGGTGGCCAGATCTGACTTAACCTTATTTGTTGTAAACCCTCTTACCAGTGAGTGCAAAAGTTTGCCAAGGAATATATAGTGAAGAGGACTGTTTTTGAAGAGGACTGTTTTTGTATAGTGAAAAATAGTGAAGAGGTGAAAAATAAAAGCCCATGGATTTGTTTTTATATGTTATGGAGACAAATATTTATTCGAAACATTTTAGAATAAGTAGTGACAAATAATGGAACTGTCTAAAACATTTTAGATTTTATTTTTTTTTGCCATACCATTAACTTTTTAAACTTTTTTTGGGTCATACCACAAATTTTATTGTAAGATTGTTAATTTTAATCAATTAAATATATTTTTAAATACATAATTATAGAAATTGACTTAAAGATTTTAAGAAATCAGGCATACTAAGGGATTCCACGTTTTCTTTGATTTTCAGATTGCATAAATTTTCCATTTAACTAAAATTATTTTTGTATCTGTGTTCAATTTGTTTTCGCCCTGAAAGTTTCGAAATTCTTCAAAATTCATGGGATATTTCATATTTGAAGTCTACCAATATGACTACCAACAATGGTTGAGAGTTGATGGTTATGAACCTAGTTAATGAGACTACACTGCGAGATTTGCTGAGGCAATCGAGTGGCGACAAGTTCAGTATTTCTTCCCCGATTTGGTCAGTAATTTACCAGCCTGCTAAGCAATTCTCTTAATAATGGTGACTTAAAACAAATGACTATGGTTTCGAAGGGTGAGGTCATATTTTTAGTTGATCTGTTTCAAAAAGATATACCGTGCAAAAAAAACTTAACAATACTTTTTTTCGCACATTACTTCCTTCGAAAGATCAACTAAATATATCGTCTCATCCTTATAAACCACAGTCATTTGTTAGTCACTTGTTTTAAAATGTACCACCAGGTTACCAACGACTTGGTAACGTGGACGATGAAGTGCTTAGCAGGCTGTATAAAATATCACCTGAGGAAATCAGGGAAGAAATGCTGGCCTTGCTACACTCGATTCCTTTTGAGGATCTCACTATGTTTGCAACAAGTGGAATAGTGTAGTGTTATCAGCTAAGTTCTTAACTAGCAAATCTCAACAAGGAAGATGAATATGACTATCTCGATCTCAACAAAGTTGACAAGGGAGATGAATATGACTATCAGCTTTATAAGGAAGAGCTAGAGAAGACTGAAGACCATCTTAGGGAGCACTTTTCCCCTTCATGAGTCCTCTTCCAAAAAATGTATTCAAGTGTTTGAGGGTACGATGAAATCAACCTCACTTACAAAGTGTGCTTCCCCTTGAGCATAGTGTGTACAATTTCTGGTCCTTGATCTATTTTCAATGAGCCTTCTCAATTGTTATCGATGAAAATAGAAAAATATTTATTCTAAGTGGAAATCATTTTTTTTGGAATCCATAAATTTTAGAGTGAGATTGATTCAAATTGTATTTATGAATGTATAAATAAATTCAACACTGTGAATGGGGAGCACTTGAATTGTGTAGATTACTAAGCTCAAACTTACCATTTAAGATATATGTGCCTAATTTGGAGGCAAATTCACTACTAAAATATGCTAAAGAAAGATCAAAAAGTGTTCAATAGTTATAATATGCTAATTTTGAGGCAAATTCACTGCTAAATATGCTAAAGAAAGATCAAAAAGTGTTCAATAGTTATAATATGCTAGGAATAGAAACCCATTAATTTTTTTACATGTCATGAAATATTTATTCTAAGGTAGAAAAAATAAATTCAGTTACTTCATTTTAGGTGTCATGACACCACTCATTTAAAAAGAAATGAAAAATAAAAGTTCCTTAATTTGTTTCTACCTACAATGAAAAGAAATATTAAAAGGTATGTGAAAATTTCTTTTTTTAGTCCAATTCAACAATAAATTTTATTGTGAGATTGTAAATTTTATTTATCTAAAATGTTTTTTTGAATGCATAAATGTATTTAATGTTGTGAAGTCATGGGGCAGCTCAATTGTTATTTAGAGATATGTGAAATCTTTCAAATCCCTCCTATTGCCACAGTGGCTATGGGGAGGAGGTTCAATTGGTATTTAGAGATATGTGAAATCTTTCAAATCCCTCCTATTGCCACCTTGGCTATGGGGAGGAGGTTCGTGGCTATTACAAAAAAATGTTATGAAAAACTTTTGAAGCATTTGAGTTGCATAGATTATATAGCTCAAACTTATTTTTCCAAAAAAATTGCTTAAATTTTGATTAGAAAATATGTTTAATTTTTTTTTTTTAAATCAAATAATTATAATATACTTAAAATAAAAATGCATTAATTCATTTTTATATATAATAAAAAAATACATATAAAGTAAAAAACAAGATATGTAAAACTGTTGAACCTCAGTATTAGAAAAAAAATAAAAAAATAATTTCATTATGTCATGAATTTGTTTTTACCTTTATTCATTCTTTATTTAAATTAAAAAAGAAAAAGAAAAAAGAAAAGAAGTGTATAAAGTAAAATCTCATTATTTCACCATTATCCTTTATAAGGGATAGATAATTGAGAAGTAAAAGACAAATGTGCCTTAAAGATATCTGCCTTAAAGATATGGTTAACGGAAACATTTAGATATATAAGATGTAGAAACATAGTTCACATTTAATTTTTAATAAAATAATCCGAGACAGATTTTTAAAATAATAAAATGTAAAATTATTTTGGACATGAAGCTAAAGTGATGACCCTCCATTAGAGTGTTTGGGGCTCATCCCCTTCCATCTCCTATAAAAAAAGCACATTAATAAAGTAAATGCTCATTAGTTGACCCTGGCACAAAGGGTATAGGATTCATAAAGTAAGGGTAGATGTGCCCTAAACTAAGATAAACTACATAGCGTCTACCCTAAAATTAAGATAAACCACATAGTGAGTGGGGTGTTATACCATTCTTACCATTCTTCACCTTATTTTTATATAAAATTCATTCTTACCATTCTTCACCTTATTTTTATATAAAATTCAGAGAGACGGGCTTTAAAAATTATAAAATGTAAAATAAAGCAATATCACAAGCTAAACTTATATATCTTGGACTTGAAGCTCAAGTAATGACCATGGTAAGAGCTCATGTGGTGGCATCATGGGGAGCTCGGGAGCCATTGGTTGTGCTTCATGGCTCGTGAGAGAGGAGATCTTGTAGATCTTTATTGTTGACGTTTTGAAAGTGGCCATGTGTTCTTTGTTGGAAATATTAATCCCAATCACTGCTTTAAACATACTTTGGAGGTAAAAGGACTGAAGTGAGAGAAGAAGTACAGTGCAGACTATTTCGCAACACAACACAGAGGTTAAAGCATTTAATTAAGTTTAGTAAATAAGTATCGACAAGCATTCACTCTGCTACTTTTGCCCACACTCCACACCACTATTGCCCAACACAGCACATAAGTTAAGGCATTTAATGAAGTTTAGTAAATAAGTATCGAGGAGCATTCACTCTGCCACTGTTGCTCACACTCCACAACACATGCAAGTTTAGAAAACCATTTATAATGTAACTCTTTCATGTATTAATGCAAAATTTGTATGTTGAGATAAATATGAATGTAAAAGTCATTTTGTATGTTGGGCAAGTGAAAGAGTGAGAGAGTCTTTGAGGTAGTGAGGAGAAAATCGTGGAGAAAATATTAATATTGGTGTGGGCGGCACGGGAAAATGGGTTAAATCACAGCAAATTTATTGTGAATGTGTTTCTTTATGTTTTGAAATATAATATAAAGTGGGACTTGTTCCGTTATGGTATTAATTGAATGCGTTTCCTTATGTTTTGACATATAATATAAAGTGTGGCTTGTTCCATTATGGTATTAATCATTCACGAGTAAATTTACCACCTCTCTTGTTTTACTCTTTGTTGTGGGTAAAATTTCTAGCAAAAAAAACAAGTGTTTTTACTAGCAATTAAAATTTGTTTTGAGGACAGAATTTTTGAAACGTAGAAAGTGTTTTCTTTCACTCAGAAATGGAAACATCAATCACAAGCTTGACTGATCCTCACATACCTCAATTTAATGGCAAAAAATATGATTATTCGGCTATTACAATGAAGGTCTTGTTTTCGTCTCAAGACATTTGGGATTTGGTGGAGAATGGCTTTCAAGAAACAACATATGCAACAACATACAATGCTTTGTCTCAAGCAGAAAGAGATTTGTTGAGGGACACGGGAAGAAGGATGCAAAATCCCTCTTCTACATTTTTTAAGCAGTTCATGAAAGTATTTTCCCAAGGGTTGCAGTACCAACGAAGTCCAAACAAGCATGGGACACCCTCTAGATAGCCTACCAAGGCATGGAAAAAGTTAAGAAAGCAATACTGCAAATGTTAAATAAGGATGCAAAATCCCTCTTCTACATTTTTTAAGGAGTTCATGAAAGTATTTTCCCAAGTGTTGCAGTGGCAACGAAGTCCAAAGAAGCATGGGACACCCTCCAGACATCCTACCAAGGCATGGCAAAAGTTAAGAAAGAAAAACTGCAAATGTTGAGAAGATATTTTAAAACATTTTGTATGAAAGAGTCTGAGAATGTGGACTCATTTCTTACACATGTTATTGGGTTGGTTACTCAAATTAGGTCTCATGGTGAGACATTTGAAGAAAGGAGCATAGTTGAGAAAGTTTTGAGAAGTTTTCCAACAAGGTTTGATTCCATTGTTGTGGCAATAGAAGAGACAAAGGATCTCTCACAGTTTTCAGTGGATGAGCTTCATGCATCACTGCAACAAGCTTCTCATTGGAGCATGCTTTCAAGGCAAAAGTTTCCTTTGGTCAAGGTCGAGGCAAAGCAAGATCATATGCTAGAGGAAGAGGAGGAAACCCACACAAAGGTGGAAGAAGCAACCCTTCAAGCACAAGTGGAAGTGGGAGTAATCAAAATCCAAGTTAGGGCCCAGGCCAAAATCAAGCACAAGGTCAGAGGTATGATAAATCTCAAGTTCAATGTCATCACTGCAAGAAGTATGGTCATTATGAAAATGAATTTAGAAAGAAGAAATATGACATTAGTAACAAACCAAGTGTAAATTTCTCAAAAAAAAATTAGAACCATGATAGCATGTTTTTAGCTTTTAATGTAGCACAAGAAAAACAAAGTGATATATGTCATCTAGATTCACGTTGTAGCAACTACATGTCAGGGAACATAGAAATGTTTTCCAACCTAGATGAAAGTGTGAAATTTAAAGTGACATTAGTGACTAATAACAAACTCTCTTCCATGGGAAAAGGAAGAGTTAATATCCTAACAAAGAAGGGGGATAAGAAGTACATCTAAGATGTCTACTTTGTCCCCGATCTTAAGCATAATCTCATAAGCATTGGATAACTCATGCAAAAGGGCTAGAATGTCTTTTTCAAAAATGATGTGTGCACAATTTTGGATATGCCTCCAAGCAGAGAGTTGATTGCAAAGGTTCAGATGGCAAACAATAGAATGTTTTCCCTAAAGATAAGAACATATTTGAAAGGAGGTGCACAAGAACAACTATCAATGAACTCACAAGAGGATGGAAGAAAATATGCAGTTGTCACACAAGTGAACTATCAAGCAGAGGTCAAAGATGAAAATTGGATATGGAATTTGAGATTTGGACATCTCAAATTTGGAGGTTTGGACATTTCAAGAGGTTTGAATTTGCTGCATAGAAAAGGCATGGTGAAGGGATTACCACTCATAGAAAAGCCGGACAACTTATGTGAAGGATGTATCTTGGGCAAGAAACATAGAGAGACGTTTCCAATAGGAAAGTCAATAAGGGAAAATGCACCTTTGGAGATTTTCCACTCAGATTTATGTGGCCCAATGCAGACACCATCAATTAGTGGCAGCCATTATTTATTGACCTTCATAGATGACTACATAAAGAAGACATGGGTATATCTGCTCAAATAGAAAATTGAAGTGTGTAAGCACTTTTGCCAATACAAAGCTCTTTTTTAGAATTAAAGTGGACACTACATCAACGTCCTTAGGACTGACAGAGGTGGAAAATACATCTGAAATGATTTCCTACAATTTTGCAGGGAGCATGGAATTCACAAGCAAAATGGTGTAGCGGTGTAATATTCATAACCCAGAATATTCCTCAAACCCTAGCAAAAACTCGAACCAAATATGTGCAAATGATATAATAACCTAGAAGTGATAAAATAATAGTGAAACAGCATATAATAATGTAAACTGGAAATATAAGCAGATATACAAGAAACACAGCGAGAAATTCTAAGCCATTTTATTATACTGAGCAATAAATGAGTACAAGAGGTGATTAGACAAATGGCACCTCGACTTGCACAAGGCAAGTGAAGAAATACTCTCAGAATGATAAGAATGGCCTCTCTGTGTGGATGCTGTTGTTGTGCTGTTGCTGCTAGAAAACAAATGATGATTTGGGGTTGCTCCCCTCCTTGAAAAAAGCTGAAACTCTAGATTCGGGCTCTACTCAAGAAACCCAGAAAGATTTCCTCGAATGGTTGACCCTCGAAAAACACCTCTTGGGGTTTTGCACAGTTCCTCAATGCCCTGCGCTGCGACTGAAGAAAACCCCTCTAAACTCTGCCTAAAACTCAATCTCCCAGCATAAATCCACCTGCAAAACCCCAATCAAGCACTACAACCAAAAATAACTGCGTCCCTCTCCAAGTACTGTGCAGTCCTCCAAAATGTTGATGAAACTATTGCTGAAATGCTGATAAAACTACTACTGAAATACCGATGGAAATACCTTGCCCAAGCAGGCACTCGAAGTCCCCCAAGGCTAAGGGTGAGATCTCTAAATGGAGACACTCAATGCAATAAACAGTGCCGCAGACCAGGTAAACAGCGAGCGTGATCAAAAGTCGAAACAACTAGCTCAAAATGCACATAACTGAATGATCAAAATGAGGGGGCTCCTCTCTCTTTTATAGCCTTCACCTCTCTCAATCCCAAGGCTCACCTCTTCATACGTGGTTCCTGTCTTGCCACGTGTTCCTTACCTCTTGCACAGTCTCTCCATCTGTCTGCGTGGGCTCCATTTCTGTGTCCCCCTTTGGCCGCCTTGGCTCCCCTTTAAGTCACAATATTGTGCTACTAGGAAGTGACTTTTTATTCTAAAAGTGAGTTATGTCCCCCGTCCTCACATTTTTATTTACAAATAACTACAGAAGGAAAAAATTGAACAAAACCAAATATTCCAATTAGACATGGCTAATTAGGAATATTACCGTCTCCCCCGGCAAAATGTTGCTTGTCCTCAAGCAACTGAAGTGATGGATGCTGCAAGATCTTCTCATTCTCCCAAGTGGCATCCTCATCCGACAAATTCTTCCACCTCACCAAGAATTCCCGGACTGTCATGTTCTGTAGCTGCCTCTCCCTGGTATCAATGATAGCCTCTGGCTGCAATACCAAATGCCCCTCGTCATCCATGGGTGGTAGTTCATCTGTCACTATCACTTGCTGCCCCAATGCCTTTTTCAGGCACAATACATGAAAAATGTTATGAATTCTACTGCCTTGGGGTAGCTCCAACTCATATGAAACCTGTCCAACCCTGCGGATCACCCTCTACAACCCATAAAAGTGGAGATTGAGCTTCTCAGCCCCCTTCTGCTTTAGTGATGACTGTCGGTATGGCTGTAATCATAGGTAGACCATGTCCCCCACCTCGAACTGTCTCTCCACCCAACCCCTGTCGGTATACAGCTTCTGTTGGTTCTGTGTTGTAGCCATGTTATCCTTGAGAGCTCGGAGAATATCCTGACTCTCTTGGATCCAAACCTTGGCTCTAGGAGCCTTGCTATCACCAAACATCACGTCAGCAAAAGATAGAGGATGATACCCATATAAGGCATAGAATGTTGACATACCGATGGAAAAGCTCCTACCAAAACCCACCCATGAAACGGCTGTCCCTATCATTGACGATGGTCTTAGGAAGACCATGTAGCCTGAAGATCTCTCTGAAGAACATCTCGGCCACTTGTGTTGTTGTATAGTGTGCGGATATGGCAAAAAAGTGTGCATACTTCGTCAGTCGATCAACGATGACAAAGATACAACCCTTGCCCTATACCATGGGCAACCCTGTGATGAAGTCCATCGAAATACTCTCCCATTTCCTCTCCAGAATGGGAAGAGGCTGCAATAATCCCACGGGATGGCTCATCTCTCCCTTGTTCCTCTGGAAAATATCACACTCTCGGATGTGCTGGAGTATGTCCTCCTTGAGACCCTTCCATGAAAATCTCTCCCTAATGGTCCTATAGGTTTTGGTAAACCCCTGATGTCCTTCCAATGGTGGATCATGTGATGCCTGGAGTATCTTCTTCTTGAGCTGAGACCCCTCAGTCAAGAAGATCCGGTTCCTGTACTAGATGATTTCATCGACCACCCTGTACCTGTCATCTGCCACCTGCCCATCCAGAACCTCACATGCAAACCTATCCTTGGAGTACTCTACTAAGAGTCGAGCCCTCCATTCTGTATCCAAGCTCATAAAAGGCAACGTGGCTGGTCTACGTGAAAGGGCATCTGCTACCATGTTGTTCTTACCCTTTACATACTCAATGTCAAAGTCATATGCTTGGATCTTGCTGATCCACTTCTGCTGCCTCTCTTATAGTTGCTTCTGCTCCAAAAAGAACTTGAGGCTATTGTGATCAGTCCTCACCCTGAACCTGTTACCCACTAAATACTTCCGGTACTTAGCCAATGCATGCATGATGGCTAGCATCTCTTTGTCATATATAGAATACAACCTCTCATGCGGAAGGAGCTTCCGACTCTCAAAGGCTATAGGGTGACCTCCCTCCATCAACACTATGCCGATGCCCTCTCCCGACGCATCACACTCCAAAACCAAAGGCTGTATAAAATCTAGGAACACAAGCACTGGGCAGCTGCTCATAACCTCCTTGAGCCTATCAAAGGCTCGTTACGTTGTATCTGACCAACTGAATGCCCCCTTCCTCGTCAAATCTGTCAATGGTGTAGCAAGCTGCGAGAAACCTTTGACGAACTTCTGGTACTAGGTACAAATGCCAATGAATCCTTAAAGTTCCGTCACATTTCTCGGCTCCGACCATTCTTTGATAGTTTGTCATAGAACTGTTGCTCCTGTAAGATACTCAATACCGTCTCAATGCGCTGAAGATGCTCCTTCCAAGTCCTGCTGTAAATGAGAATGTCATCAAATAATACCAACACAAACTTCCTCAAGTGACTACGGAAGATGTGATTCATGCAGGATTGAAATGTAGCGGGGGCGTTGGTTAGTCCAAAAGGCATCACCAAGAACTCAAAGTTCCCATAGTGACACCTGAAGGCGGTCTTGGGAATGTCCTGCTCCCTCATGCGAATCTGATGGTACGCAGATCTCAAATCAATCTTTGAGAAGAATTGTGCTCCCCTCAACTCGTCCATAAACTCATCAATCCTGGGTATGGGGTACTTGTTCTTCAGGGTCTTCTTGTTCAGGGCCCTGTAGTCAATGCACATCCTCAATGTACCGTCCTTCTTCTTCACCAACACCACAGAAGAAGAAAAAGGACTCGTGCTCGGTCGAATGTGCCAAGTGCCAGCAACTCCTCGATAGCCCGCTCAATCTCATCCCGATAGGCCTTGGGGTGCCTATAAGGGGTGGTGGTCACTGCCTGCATGCCCTTCTCAAGCTCGAAAATGTGCTCAAACCCCTAATCTAGTAGTTGTCCTGGTGGAACCTCCCCAAACACTATGGCATACCGATTAAGGATGGACTATATCTTTGGATGTACCGTCTGCCCTATAGTCCCTGCCTCTGATTCACGCAGTTCCACTGCCCACTCTATGTCTCCCTTTCGGAAGACTACCTCCATCCAATGAGCCAACACAATCTAAGGTGGATATGTGTGTTGTCCCGATATCTTCTCATGCCTCCCTGTCTTCTCATCATCCCACTCCATCTCTAGGGTCTTCCAATCTATCGTGACCTTCCCTAGAGTGATAAGCCACTGAACACCCAGTATCATGCTGGTGTCGGGGATATCAACCATGAAAAAGTGGTTAGTCAATGTATAAGTTCCCATCGTCGCTCAAATCTCTAGAACATAACAAGCACACGTCATGGTCTGATCTCCTAGGACCAAGACTGAAAATCCATCAAAGCTCTCTGTCTGAATACCTCTCCGCTCAACCATCTATGCATCGATGAAGTTGTGGGTTGCCCCACTGTCAACCAAAATTGATATGCACTGGCCACGTACTGTCCCTCATACACGTAGAGTCAGATACTTGGGAACTCCTCGCAACGCTGCAAGGGCCCCTCTGGTGGGTGCAAAAGATGCACCACCTGCTGCTAGTGGTGGAGGTGGGAAAGGTCCCTGTATGGCATGGTTATCTCCCACCTCCACATCCTCCTCATCATCCTCTTCTCCACTGCTCTCAGAGAAGACCTCAACAAAATGTGCTTCGCCAGCAGCACATCTATGTCCTAGTGCCCATGGCTCCTTATAGGTGAAGCAAAACCGCTTCTTCTTCAGCTCCCTCCTAGCATCGTCGTCAAGCTGTACTTGTCCTAGATTCCCCTTTGGAGGAGGAATCCTCACATTGTTCCCCTTAGACTAAATAGTATGTCTCTAGGGGTAAGGTGTCTGGGTCCTGGGTAAGACATCTTGTAAGTCCCGGGTCCTGTTGATAGCGTCTTAGGGTGTGGCTAGTTTAGTGGATCGGACTAAACCCCAAAGTGGCTCTTCTCACCCCTCAACATACATATAGACCCTCTGTGTCATGGATAGGTCTGGTACCATCGTAGAGACCCTTAAGAAATCTGCAATGTAGGTCTCTAGGCTCCTTGTCTATTTGAGCCTTGTCAGCTCAACAAAATGCTACTCTGGATCCCTCCGATCAAATCGCTCCATCAGTGTCCTGATAAACTCATCATATGTCGTAACTATAGAGTGCCCTAGTGTAACCATCCCATGAAACCACCAATCCTAGGCCTCACCATCCAAATGCAATGTTTCCACCTTGATGGCCTCTATCTCCGACATCTGGTTAAGCTGGAAATAAATGTCTAGCTTCTCCACCCAAGACTTTGTTGAACTGTTTGATGAACCATCAAATGTAGGCAAGTGGAATCTACTCCCTGAACGGTGGGTGTCACCATCATGGTAATTTCGGTACCCTCTGTGATGGTCGCGGGGTCTACTATCCCGCTGGAGCTGAAGAAAATCTCTGAAAGGGCTTCCTTGAACTCCTAC
Source organism: Pinus taeda (assembly GCA_000404065.3). Taxonomy (NCBI): domain Eukaryota; kingdom Viridiplantae; phylum Streptophyta; class Pinopsida; order Pinales; family Pinaceae; genus Pinus; species Pinus taeda. Next base: position 3,659 of record APFE030577364.1, on the reverse strand, counting down.
CCATAGGCCTGGTACTATGCAAAATAATCGCCCATATGTCCGGAATCTGCCTCCTGCTCTAGTGTCCGGGCTCTGCTAACCCCTCAACATACATATAAAGCCTCCGTGTCATGGATAGGTCTGGCACCATGACAGAGACCCTCAAGAAATCTGCAATGTAGGTCTTTGGGCTCCCTGATTGTTTGAGCCTCGTCAACTCAACAAAATGCTGCCAGGGACCCCTTCGATCAAATCGCTCCATCAGTGTCCCGGTAAACTCAGTATATGTCGTCACTATGGAGTGCCCCAGTGTAACCATCCATGAAACCACCAATCCTGGGCCTCGCCATCCAAATGCAATTTTTCCAAGTTGATGGCCTCTGCCTTCGACATCTGGTTAATATGGAAATAAATGTCCAGCTTCTCCACCCAATACTTTGCCGAACTGTTTGATGAGCCATCAAACATAGGCAAGTGGAATCTACTCATTGCATGGTGGGTGTCTCCATCATGGTAATGCCGGTACCCTCTGTGATGGTCCTGGGGTCTGCTATCCTGCTGGAGCTAAACAAAATCTCTGAATGAGAGGGCTTCCCTGAACTCCTGCCCATAGGCCTGGTACTCTGCAAAATAATCACCCATATGTCCAAGCTCTACCTCCTGCAGGGCTACGACCCCCGTGTCTGCTCCTAAGAAAGTAGGCATGGTAGAGCGTGTAGGGGCATGTGAGGCCACCTGTTGCACAGTATCATGTTGCTCTGGCAAGTGATGGGATGCACCTGATCCCTCACCAATCTAAAAAATCGTGGGCTCTCACGCTGTCTGGCCTCTACTGTCGTGAATCTCTGCCCCATCACCTCAATCTGCCTCGACAGATCCTACATTGATTTGAGGAGCATATCTGCAAATCTCTTCCCATCCTCGTCGGCCATCTGTTCTGTGTCCACTACTGGCTCTCTCTGTTCTCATCTACCATAGGCTCCTCCTATTCTGCATCCACCACATGAACACAGTGTCCCTCTCCGTAAGTGCTCTCAAACCTATGCCCAGTGTCTTTGTGTCTCTAACCTCTGTAACAGATATAGGGTTTTCCCCCCAGTTTCATAGATTGCTAGCTCCATAGGCTGAGCCAGATCTATGATCTGATACCACTGTAATATTCCTAACTGAAAATATTCCTCAAACCCCAGCAAAAACTCCAACCAAATATGTGCAAATTATATAATAACCCAGAAGTGATAAAATAATAGTGGAATAACGTATAATAATGTAAACCGGAAATATAAGCAGATACACAAGAAACACAGCGAGAAATTCTAAGCCATTTTATTATATTGAGCAATAAATGAGTACAAGAGGTGATCAGACAGATGGCACCTTGACTTGCATAAGGCAAGTGAAGAAATACTCTCAGAATGACAAGAATGGCCTCTCTGCATGGATGTTGTTGTTGTGCTACTGTTGCTGCTAGAAAAAAATGATGATTTGGGGATGTTCCCCTCCGTGGAAAAGTTGAAACTCTGGATTCAGGCTCTACTCAAGAAACCCTGAAAAACCCAGAAAGCTTTCCTAGAATGGCCGAGCCCCCCAAAACACCCTCTTGGGGTTCTACACAGTTCCTCAATGCCCTGCGCTGCCATTGAAGAAAACCCCTCTAAACTCTGCCTAAAGCATGGCCTGAAACCCTGCCAAAAACCCTCCAATGAGACAAGAGCTGGACCCCTGCTCAATCTCCCAGCATAAATCCACCTGCAAAACCCCAATCGAGCACTACAACCAAAAAGAACTGTGTCCCTGTCCAAGTACTACGCAGTCCTCCAAAATGCTGATGAAATTGCTGCTGAAATGCTGATAAAAATACTACTGAAATATCGATGGAAATACCTTGCCCGAGCAAGCACTCGAAGTCCCCCGGAGACACTCAATGCACTAAATAGTGCTGCATACCAGCTAAACAACCAGCGTGCTCAGAAATCGAGACAACTAGCTCAAAATGCACATAATTGAATGATCAAAATGAGGGGGCTCCTCTCTCTTTAATAGGCTTCGCCTCTCTCAATCCCAAGGCTCACCTCTTACTACATGGTTCCCCTCTTGCCACGTTTTCCTTCCCTCCTGCGCAGTCTCTCCATGTGTCTTCGTGGGCTCCATTTCTGCATCCCACTTTGGCCCCCTTGGCTCCCCTTTAAGTCACAACGTTGTGCTACTAGGAAGTGACTTTATTCTAAAAGCCTCACTTTTTAATTTACAAATAACTACAGAAGGCACAAATTGAACAAAATTGAATATTCCAATTAGCCATGGCTAATTAGGGATATTACAAGCGGAAAGGAAGAATAAGACCATTATGGAGATGGAAAGGAGTATGTTGAATTCAAAGCATTTGCCAAATGATTATTGGGCTGAAGTTTTCGCTTGTGCAACATATATCTTGAACAGATGTCCAACCAAAAGTGTCCATAACATAGTTCCTAAAAAGGTATGGAGTGGAAGAAAGCATAGTGTCACTCACATGAGAGTGTTTGGATGTGTGGCATATGCACATGTCCCGGATGAGTTGAGGAAGAAGTTGGATAGAAAAGGAGAGAAATGTATATTTGTTGTATACAGTGATGAATCCAAGGCATACAAACTCTACAATCCATTAACCAAGAAGGTCATAATTAGCAGAGATGTGCAGTTCGAAGAAGAGGAAGCATGGGATGGAATTTTAGAGAAGACAGCGATGTCAAAGCATGTATACCATAGCAAGTAATTCCTCAATAGTGACTCCCTCTACACCTGTTTTATGGCAGTGGTTGGGTGTGGGTCGGGGCCACCGTGTCCACCCCATATTACATTATGGTTAAGGGAGTTTGGAGGAGGGTCCAGTGAGATCATGGCCGCTGGCCCAATAAATTTTATTTATGTGGTGGTTGGGGGTTGGCGTGGGTCGTGGTCTGCCGACCCAAAATTATTTAAATTTTTTATTTGAGTCCTAGTGGGGGTGGCAAGGGTCATGGCCTGCCACCCATTTTAATATATTTTTTTTCTATAAAAAAAACAAATTGGCCATTTTTGAAAATTCAAAATTTGACCATAGGAGACAAATTAATTAGGCCAAAAATTCACCCAGAATATGGCCCAAGTTGGCCGGACTTTCTCCAAATTGCGGCCTCCTTAAGCCCACCCAGTCACCAAAGTCAACCTGAACTCGGACTTCTCCTAACTTTTGCATACAAACTCAGTTTGACGAACCATTCACACCATCGCAACCAGGACGATGAGATGTACACTTTGGTCCTAGTTTGAAATCATTGTAGTCACTTTGATTTTTGAGCTTCCATAAGCCCTCTTTGTCCTAAGTGTGTCTCTCGATCCACCTGGATCAGAACATGATGAGGAGAGGGCAATCAAAGGCAAGGAAGTCACTGGGTAACTACTCGAAGAGTGTTATTGCAAGGAGGGTGTCACACTTGGACATCATGGAGGTTGCACCACGAAGATAAAAAACTGAATTATGATGTCAGATGTAAGCCTCCATCACGTTGTTGAACTGTACATTTGACATTTGCTGCATCAAACTACCACTTCTATACATCTAATTAACAATCAAGTTCTCGGTTCTAGTGCAATGGGAAAATCACTACCATGAATCTCTTTAGGGAACAACAATTTCCCAAAGATCTTAGTCATATATT